>JBAJNP010008531.1:0-20058 GCA_036877545.1 Yasuhikotakia modesta
TACTATATATAAATATTTTTCTTTTAATTTTAGATTCTTATTTACTGCTATTACTGTTATGTTTAAATAACATTCTCTTTTCTCAGGGTCAGCAGGCGTTAAAGCATTTCACTGCATGTCATACTGTGTACGATTATGTATGCGACCAATAAAATTTGAATTTGAAATTTGGACATTGCATTACTTATGGTATCATGACAGCATCTTGACAGGTATCTGGTGACAATTAAATACCATGGCCTGATGACTATTTTCATAGGGATCAAAATTTGTTATTTCCTTTATTACATGTAAAAAAAAAAACTAGTGGAACATTTATTAAAATTAAGAACACTATATAAAGCCATACTGTTTGATCCAGTAACACAAATCTCACCATCTTATATGATTTCAGCAGCTCTTGATGTTTGAGCAGACGGGTCTGTTGAGATATACGTTTGCGAACAGCATCCTGAAATCTGCGCAGATTCTCCTGTTTGTCTCGTCGGGTTTTCTCCAAAAACTCTTCGGTGAGCAGAGCACGTGCCTGTATATAATGGTAACATTTGTTTGGCCTTCCTGATTTGACAAGTGAAAGATGTTCCTAGGTTAACATTGTTGACAACATTTGAATCAACGACTCAGATTTGAGAGATGGGGTTAAGGGATTACTTTAGTTTAAATAAGGGTTAGATGGGGTTAAGTTAGGTCAGTAATTTCTCTATGACTTCAGCGAAACATATGGCTTGGGGTAGAGATTTGGGAATTGTTGGGAACGCCTCTCCCTTGGCAAAATTAGGTCGGTCCAGATACCATTTTGATACCCAGCACTTTAAAAGATTACATTTGTTATAGTTTTCAGAACAATTTAAATACTTACCCCAGGATGCTCCTGACATTCGTGTCCGCTTTCTACCCAAACCCCCACAGGCACCATGCCTGGATTCCTCTCTGCCAAAACCTTCATAACTTTAACGTTTCTCTTATTTCCCGATGTTAGCTTTTTATTTCCTTTCACGGTTCGTTGTGTTGTCGTGCCTTTTTCTTTAGCTGTTCGTTGTTGATTCATTTTCTTTCAGACTCGTTGTGCGGAACCTGGTAGATACTGTATGAACAGGAATAACTCTTACTATCAGCAAATGTGTTTAACTGTTAAGACAGTTTTACGGATACACAGATTTATAAACTAAAACAGAGTTTCTAAATTGGAGTTTCTTATTAAGTATTTTATCGAAGCTACTCATGTTTCAAAATGTAAATTAAGCTTAAACATTTCAACATCTTTAAACCCGTTGTCAAAGACGCTAAAAGATTCGCAACCATTTAGTCCCGCCTATCTCAAATTCTATAGGCTGTTGTTTGAAATGCTCTTGAAATTCTTGATTTCATTCGTCTAAAACAACGTCATTCACAAGCTGTTGCGGTTCCGATAGGGCAACGCCCCTCACGTGCTCTACAATTTATGTTCGACTGGGAACACAATGCCCGTTTATTTTAGTTCCACACTTATAAACAAGCACTACTTTATCTTCTTATTAGTGGGCAGAAAGAAGTGTGCTTAGACTTTTATAAGCAATCGGGGTACAGTGTTTGTTTTTCTAGCAATCAGTAACAAATGGTAAAATTATGACTTCATAGCCACGCCCTAGCAACCAGTTACAGTACCCTAGCAACCGCCTCATAGAATCTTATTGAAATAAATCACATAGGCTTAACATTGAGCTGAATTATGTGGCATCATAGCTTTGCATCAAAATGTTGTAGAGACATTTTAACTTCATAGCCATGCCCTAGCACCCAGTTGCAATACCTTAGCAACCACCCCACTGACCCCACTCACAGATGCATCAGAACATTGTAGAGACAAGTGGGTGGTCTTTTCTGACTCAGACTGGTAAGTAGTCCTTAAATATCACTATGGAAACAGTCCAGCCATGCCCTAGAAACCATTTAGAGCACCAGAATATCATAAAGACATGGGAGCTATGTATTTTAATTTTATTTTACCCTGTTAACATTCTGAATACACCCTAGCAACCCTTTGCAATACTATAACAACCATGTAATGAAATAAATTAGCCATATCTCAGCATTAGGTCATTGTAGAGACATGCAGGCTTATTTGAGTTGAGCTGTTAGTGGGCTTTAAGTATTGCCCTGGCAACTTCTGAGCCACACCCTAGCAACCCTTTTCATCACCCTAGCATATCTATCATGCTAACTGATGCTGGCATGTTAACATGGTAAGTTAATACATGTAGTTAGTATGTCATTGTTAAACCTGAACACATTATCAGGGAGTGAATCTTGTTTTGCCAACTACCAACAATTGTTGAAAAAGGTTATAAACGATTAAAATTAAATACACATGCACTAACACAAAAAAACATATCAGTCTTAACAAAGTTTAACATTGATTGAAGTGGTATTATATATTTGGGTAAAATTAGCTGAATGAATCAATCTATATGTTAAATGCGTCTGGTTTCATTATTTTTAAAATAGCTTTTGCTGTTTGTTAATATATAGCTGCTCTTGGGGTAATCCATCACTGTTTTGTATGTAAGTTGTGTTTTTTTACTTGCACATTTATACATGGGCAGTATATTTATAAATACAACACAAGAACAGCTTTTTCCCTTTACAATGCTTGTTCTCAAAGGCTGTGTCCATGCATAACACAGAGCCTACTGTTTCTTTGTGTGAATCAGCAAGCGCACCATCTCTTACAGGAACCACATGAACTTCAGCTACAGAGACATTACATAACACTCAGATTATTATTAGCAGATATGCTTTAAACCACATTAATCCTTTTGTGGTTGTTCTAAATCATATTTAAATAGCTCTAGTTTTTGTTTACATTTCCAAAAAACAGTGGGATAACAAAGTTTGACATTACTTAAGTTTACAGTTCAAAATCAAAGGTTTTTCTGTATAGTATAAGGCTTTATAGAGTTTCAATAAAAAAATTGAAAAGAGATTTGAAATGTAAAGCTATATAGTCCTTGCTGTTTGGTTGTTTAGTTGTTCTGGCTAGTTGCTAGGGTTGCTAGGCTTCAATGCTCTGCTAGGTGGGTTTTATGGTGTTCTGATGGTTGGCTTGGCAGTTGTAAAGTATATTTGCTGAAAAGTGCATTTAACTAAAACATGTCTTAACAACAAACAAAAAACCCAAACACTTTTGAAATACATTGTTTTGGGATCATAGACACATGTTGTGTATGTGCATATTTACATGCAAATTGCATATTTACATTTAATGCAAAATAATTTGTTCAGGTCAGTATGTCTCTTTGCTACAATATAAGCTTGACAGAGTTCAATAGCTGTGTATTTGGAGAGCCTCTGTTTACTTCTGCAGGGGCCTTAATACTTCTCAACTGTGAGATGGGGAGGTTGCTTGTGGCCTTTGGCTGTGTCCTTTCCTCTGACATTTGTTTGCTGGGGGATTTAGTTGGGGTCTGAGGGTATCTGTTGGAGGAGGTGCTGGTGGCTGAAGCGAGTCGGTTGGAGAAGGCATGGAGCAGCTGCAGCTTGGAGGGCTGCTACAGTTGGAGGTGTAGGTTTAACGTGTTGATGTTGGTTCAGCAGTTGGAGAATCCTGGGGGTGTCAAGTGCATGAATTTACAGTCTGCACACGCCTACAGACTTTCTGCTTTTTGTGTGGTTATGACTTGTAATACTTCTAGACTTCTGTCCATTCTTACACTGCAGAAATATACAGTCTAATCTCATAACCTATGCTAAAATAGAATTGCGAATACATGAATATAAATGCATAATACAGAAAAATGTTTTGGAAGCATCCTGCCCAAGACAGTTCAGCTTTTGCTGTCTGAATCACTGGTAGCTCCACTGAGGTAATGGATCACTCATATACTTGAAGGGCTATTTTTAGATATTTGATCAGTTAATAACGTCACAACTCCAATCTGTCAAGATACAGGATTCCAAAACTCATGATCTGTCATTATTCTAATAACATCATCTAGATATATAAATAAACAATAAAACATTGAATTACATATATGTAGCCTAATGTGTTGATACTAATCTTTCTTAGGAACTGCAAACATATGCTGTGAACTTATACTTAAATGTAAATATTGCGACAACTGACTCATAGGTGTTTCTAAGAGATCAACTGTGTCCTGTTGCATTAATTGTTCACACATTAAAAGCAGGGATTTTTTGCTTTGTTTTATTGTCCCAATACTTACACTCACCTTAGATAAAGGGATGCAACTTTAAAAGTGTTGTTTTTCTTAATTGTTAAACATATGTGTTGAAACAACCAATAATAAATTGTGACATTCTGTATTTTTGCCTCATATTCATCTTTTAATCATATAATTTCATATACTTTCATATCTCTCAATACTTATGGAGGGCACTGTGAATGCCATTATTTGGAGATAGTACAGTCTTAGCACTTGCCACTGCATTCTGTACCTTCTGTACCTAAATAATGTTAACATATGGGGGAGCTACATGTGTGAGGTATAAACATGTTTGGTAAAAAGGTATTATTTTACTATGGTAAAATAAAATTAGTTTAAATACTGGACACTGCTTGTGTAAGATGATATGAAAAAAGATGTGTCTTTTAGAGTGTCAACACCAACTTTGATGCTTATAAACTCAATTTCCAGAAGCTTGTAACCTCAGAGGCTGAGCACCAGGCCTAAGTGACTAATGTTTGTTTATTGTTGAAAGCTGTGTTGCAGGCCCCTAAGAGATTTAAAGCAGCCCAGGAGGAAGACCTCGGAGTTGAGCTCTCTGAAGATGTGTGGGATAACTGTTTGTCTACAATACATGGCTGCTTAGTAAACAGAAGACACCAACTGATCCAATTAAAGGCTTGCATTACATTAAAGCCAAACTACATAAAATTTCCTGTTTGCACAAAAAATGTGCAAACAGGCAGAAGATACAACTTAGAATATAGAATATAGTCCTCATAGATGAGTTATTATTGATGATTGTAATAAGTATTGATTTTTTCCTTGAGTGTTGTTAAATATGCTGTAGTCGGTTAGTATTAGGGTTTTGGGGGGTGTGGTAAACACCCTGCTTGTGAAACACCCTAATTAGTTAAGAAGGGAAAACTGGGTACCATGCCTTGGAAATAATATCCCTTCCCCTTTGTACAGTGTACTATGTTTTTGTCACACTTAGATGCTGTGAAAAAGTAACCAAGCCAAATAATCTAAATGGAAGCAGCCATTAAAACCTGTTTTCTAGAAACTGACCTTGAGAAGTTATTGAAAGTGCTTGTTGTTCTAGGAACTCTCTTTGTCTCAACATTCATAACATCATAAAAAAAACTACAGAGAAAAATGTATACATGTATGTGCTGTTCTGGGGCTTAAGTAGCAAACATAAAACAGACCACTTATTTCTTATAGCCTATTTAAAGCTGATAATAAATTCATTTGTAAAAATAGTTAGTTAACAAATAACAGCATCAGGGTTTAAGGTAAAATGTACCTTGGAAGGTAAGATGGATTTTTTAAATACGTTTATGTAAATTTTCCTAAGCATTGTCTTAAGTATATTTCCTAAAAGTATTGTCTTCATTCAAGAAGAACAGGGATGGAAGAATAAAGTTTACTCCTGTATTTATTACAGAAATGTATTACAGAAAAGAGTGCACTAAACTCTGCATTAGGACACATTAAAGCGACAATCTGTTAATCATTAGTCTTTCTATACTTATAGTGTACAAAAACTGCTTGTTTCATGTAGGTATCATTTAGAATTATCTCTGTATTACTGCTTTGGTTAAGGCAGAGAATTGATACATCTGTTACTTAAAGACATTTTTTGTCTTTTAACAACTGTTGAAACAGTTCTCCCATTCAAAAATTGACCATCTACATTTATCTCAGTAAAGAAAACATATGTGTGAGTTATTCTATTATATCTACTGAATTTCCAACAGCTTAAAAAGATGCTTTCAAATAGGTCAACAGCAGCCATATATTATTTATGTAAAATGTTTAATGGGACGTTTATACAATGCTGCCCTCCACTGCATTTAATGCACTTCCTCTGTCCCTTTACACAGTGCCAACACAGATGCAGGTTTTGTCTATGTTGCCATTGGAAACGCGAGCGAAATTCATATTTCATAACTCACCCACCCCCAGCTGAGTCTCTGGACGTGTCAGAGTGAGTGGGAGCCGACGTGGGCGTAAAGTGGGCTCATCGGCTCCAACGAAACTTGTCCCACAGTGAGGCAGAACACAGAGACTGAAATATGTGAAGGGCTGATTAAGCTATAATGCATTCTGGCACTCTCACACACATATATATATACATTCATACACATACAATTTAATTCAACATACATATGTTTACTATCACATTTATATATTTTATAACGCACTCATTAATACATTTCAATCTTATGCAAATGCATTCAATGTATACATTTACTATAACAAAAAATGTAGGAAGAAAATGGATATATGTAAAAGAATAAATGTGTGTGACAGAGTACACAGAAGAGATACAGATAAAGAAAGGGAAATGGAAAGCAGCATATTTATTAGGCTGTGATTGGCTTAAGTCACAAATATATAAAGCTGGAATGGTCTCAGTAATATGTTTACAAAACACAATTCAGAAATGCACAGCACAATTCACATCTACAACACCAGATTCATAAATTCAGAATACTAGTCATAAATACGCAGGCAAAATGACTAATTTACCCAAATTCTCACACAAATACATCTCACCTAAATCAATCAAAAAAGCTTCCAATGTGTATACATATAAAATGTGTATACTTACTATAACTTACCAAATTAATTTCTTGTAAACATTTGTGAATGTTATTATCATACACGTACATTCACACGTATATGTGAATGATCACAAAAAGTCACTCATGCATTTATCACAACTTGATAAATAAATATTTGTTAAAACATGTTCTGTCATGAATTATGTTAGTATAATGTTAGCATGATGCTAGCATGAATTAGTAGTATGATTGCATGATTCTAACATTACTTAATACGCTTAATAAGCACCACTAATAATAAGCTTAAATAGCTTTGTCAAGCCAACATAAATATGCATTTGCAAGATAAGAATGTATGTGTATAAGTAAAATATATGTATGTGAAAAGAACATATATGTGAGTTTAGTGATGGTAAATAGACAAGAGCAAAATACTAAACCGGTTTATTATTAGCAGCAGTGGAGCATAACCAGGTGGATAAAGTTTTGAAGCAGATACTGTGCAATGCAATACCAGTAGTGGCTTTGTAGGGCTGTCTGGACATTGTGATGGCTGGTCAACAGAAAACCTACCTCACTTGCTACTAATAAGTGTAACAGATAAGAAACAGTTCTTTGAAAAGGAATAAAGGCAGTGCCTGGTGAATATAAGTGTATGTGATAAGAGAATGTATGTGCCAGGTAGTTAAAACAAGCATGTAAATTTAGTAATGGTAAAATGTAAAATATGTGTTATGTGTTAAATATGGCCCTTCATTGAAACACACAGGGTTGGATATTCAGTTATAATACTTGATTGAAACAGGCTGTGTTGCTGTATTCCTTATTACTGTATTTTTTGAGTTGTGATTTGTTTTCAGTATGAACTGTTGCCACAGATGCTTTTTCTCATTGAGGATGTTTTTATCTTTTCATACAAACATTAACATAAACACCTCCACATTTCCACTTATACAATATACAGTCCTATTACCTCACCTCCCCTGTAAAACCACACGGAGTATGCATGTTGTACGCATCTATAGCTTACTGAAGGCTTGTGCCAATTCTCTATTGTAAGTGCTAGATGTCATTAAGGAGGCAGAGTAGATGCAATAAAACAGGGGACAGGGTAAGAAGAGATAATTACAACATGCTCCACTTTCCCCCTTCCATGGTAAGTTGTGTACTGTAATTAAAACTTGAGTTTGAGAGGAACTGGCAACCAAGAGCATTCTGTAGGAAGGATGTGAGAAACTGGATTTGTGCTAAATCTAATAGTCAACATCTGCTTGACCAAAATGTGATAAGACACATTTAGTGACATTTAAACATTTTTACAGACATGTTTATCCAACAATTTCCAGTTCATTTATGTTCATTTTCTGTTCTTTAGAATTTAAACATATGACCACAATGTTGCTAGTGATAAACAAGGTTCTACCAGCTAAGATTAAGCAACTGAAATATTTTGGTGTAAATATTCTAAACAGATGACTTGAATTGAATGGATACATACAGAAACCCAAACGATTAACAGGCATGGCAGCATGCAAAGAATGCATTTGAGCAAATCCATTTTTAATAAGCATCTGTGCTCTTTTGAAAGCTACAGTTTTAGTGTTTTAAAGATTAATTAAACTGTAGAAATACCTCACTGAATCACTGTATTTGACACAATCTGAAAATGTTCTGGTTTTCTGTGTGTGTGTCGTGTACAGCTTTTGACCACAGCCCAAACACATATTGGTGATGATTAATTCAGGTGTAGTTTATTAGATTAATGTTTAACTTACCCTAATCACAAAACAATGGTAATTATAAAGGGTCCAGTGAACACTGAAAGCCAATATGTTGCTTTATTAAACAGGCATAAACAAAAAATTTAACTAGAAAAAAACATTCACCTTTAGTAAATGCATACTTGTATATTGTAAGATTCAGTACAGCCAAGGAAATAAGCACAAAACATATCAACAAATCTTCTCACATAGTTTTTGCTTGCCTTGCTCGAATCAATAAGCAAAACTCTTAACGACTGAAAGCTGACAATTTACAAACAAATGTCTTAATATCTTAATAAAATCTTTAAATGAATTGAACTATAATGTCATGTTGTCAGATTTAATCAGAAACAGCCTTTCAAAGGCCAAAGGAAGAAGACAGAAGTATGAAGTTTGCTAGTCATGTGACAAATTCTGCATGGAGTTTGGCTGTTGATCGCACACTGAAGGATTCTTATTGAACAAAAGAGCTCTGGTTATTGCAGTGATGGGCTGTCATGGCCGTGCCGAATGTGTTCCTCTTAGCTACTTCTGCTCTCGTTTCTGAAAAAGATGACATGTTTTTGTTTTTACACAAGATGATGGCAAACTCCTGAAAGGTGGATATGGAAAACTGACATTAAAGACTGATATTTACATCAGTTTATGCGATGTGATGCGATAGTTTGCAAGATATGCCTATCCAAAGCAACTCAAATTTAAGCTACACATTACTGTGCATGTTTCCTGGGGATCATGGTTTATTTATTCAGTTGATTACAATGCATTTGATAAAACTTAAATACCTTACTGTAGTTCCTTTACAGACTATAAAGCAAATTACAAGCATTACCATACATAGGCACTACAACTCTGAAGAGTGCTAATGTGACATCAACTGGGTACCATCTGTATTATTGCTTGGCAACAAGCAATTAAGGCGGTATTGCTAGGATACCGTTTAAGCATATTGAGCTCTGCTGGGTAAACACTTACTCTAGGCAGAAGTGATTGTGATAACACTGGCTCCATGGGATCTTTAATGAAAGTGAAATTGACATATTTGTCAGGTATGGTAACCAACAATTACCAACAAAATGTGTCCTGCATTTAACAGATTCAGTGAGGAGCTAGCATACATTTAGGGCAGCAGTGCAGTGTCCAGGGAGCAAAGGTCCCTCAATTGTTTCCTACCAGTAGTGGGAATCAAACCTGTGACATATTGGTTACTATGTCTGACTCACTAATCATCAGGCCACCACTGAAAATGCAGTAACACTGGCAGTCTGGGCTTCTAAGAATATTTTGTTAGTAATGTTAGTCTAGTCAAACTGGCACTACGCTTGTAAGACTGTTGCTTTTTTCAGTTGATCTACTGTTTCTATTGGTCCATTTGCTTTCATTTGCAAGTCGCTTTGGATAAAAGCATCTGCTAAATGCATAAATGTAAATGTAATGTAAGTGGCCTTCTGGGGTTTTAAAGTCTAATTTTGTGCAAGAAGGAAATGGAAGCATCCTTGAAGATGTATTTTGCTGTGCTGCTAACCTCTTCCCTGGGCTTGTCATCCTTCATTTTCTTCCGGGTCATGTGACCTCGAAAGCCAGCTTGAATCTTCGCAGCTGCCTTGTTTGCAGCTGGGTCATCAAGGGGAATGTCCATGATGTCCTCATCTTGTGGCTGAGCGCATCCTTCCTACAGTCCACAATGTAAAACACAGAGTCAGCCATTTTGGATATAATGAAATCTACACAATTCTGCATGGAAGGAAAAGAAACTAAGCAGTTATTTATGAACTATATCAAGGGTGCTGGTGTGTAAACTATATTATATACTGTATTGCCATCACAGTGGAAAAACTCTTACACTCTTAACACTCTTTAATAATTACTAAGTACTCAAACAAATGATGACAAGATCATAGACAAGTTTATAGACACGACCTAACAACCTGTTACAGTACTCTAGCAACCACCCTATTAACTTTCATTGAAAAACGTGAAAAGCATCAGAACATCACCAGGAAAAGTCGGTGGCCTTTTTAGATTCACACTGACAAAAAGTCTTTAATGATTACCATGGAAACTATCTAGCCATGCCCTAGCAACCATTTAGAACACCCTAGATGCCAGCATGAGTTAGCAAGCATTAGTTATATCTTAGCTCTTTGGCTCATTTGAATTAGATACATATAAGTCTATTAGTTTTACCCTGTTAACTGTCTAGCTACACCCTAGCAACCATTTACTATACCCTAGCAACCATGTAACGAAATGGATAAGCCATATCTCAGCATTAGAACGTTGTAGAGACGTGGGTGATCTTATTAAGCATCATCATAAAACACGCTAGCATTATGTTAATTCATATTTATATCATGCTAGCATCATGCTAGATCATGCTGGCATCATGCTACAACATGAACATGTTAATAGATAAATAATAGTAACACTTGTATATTATTTTCAAAATAATAATAAAAATAATATACACATTTTAAAAGGGGCAGTTGTGGTCTTCTGGTTAAGGAGCTGGGCTTATAATCAGTAGGTTGCTGGTTCAATTCCAGCCAAGGCGGGTAGCAACTGAAGTGAGAAAGACTTTTCTTTTATTCTCCTTATCTAGTGAGATATGAGCTGTTGCTGGTCCCTGATGAATTTGCAACAGCTTAACTAATTTCTTTTCCCTGCTGGGTGTGCGTCACCGTCAAGGGACTGAAGCTGAAAGAATTCAATGCCTCATCGATTAACAGTGTGAGGATCCAGCTGAGTGAGGTGGAGGCCTGACAGTCCTCTGAGATTTAAGCACTATTTTGTGGGTGTGAACAACAACCCTTTACACAACAAACAAGGACTCAGGGGGCTCACTGTGACCATTACCCATAAAGCTATTCTTGTGTTGAAGACACAATCTTTGACATGCAGTGCAAAGATGGGCATATGCTCAGCAAAAAAGTTTTGATGTTCCCGACACTGTAAATAAATATTCAAATGCATACATTTTATATAAATGTAAGTTTATATATGTGTAAGAGAATTAGACATCAGAGATCTTGGCAAACAAGTTTTCCAAGTCTTTACTTTTCTTGTTTTCCAAGTCTTTACTTTTCTTCCTCAAATGGAAAATTGCTTCTAATTTTAAACCTTTTTTTACAGTTTGCTGAGATAAGAAAATAAACTTCACTTTACATTAACCAGCCATCTTATTAGTTATACCTTACAACTATGTTGGACCCCTTTTGCCTTCAGAGTTTTCCTAATTCTGTGTGCCATAGATTTAAAAAAACTCCTAGAAACATTCCTTTGAGATTTCTGTTGATACTGACATGCTAGCATTACACAGTTGATGCAGATTTGTCATCTACACATTCATAAAATCGCAGGATGCCCTATTGGACTGAAATCTGGTGATTGTTGAGGCCATCTGAGTACAGAGAACTTACTGTCATCGTTAAGATGCTAAAGGTGATATGAGCTCTGTGACATGGTGTGTTATTCTGCTGGAGTCTCCATAAAATTAATATACTGTGAACATAACGGGATGGAGTGTGTCAATAAAATATCTCACACCAACAGCAGCCTGAGCCGTTAATACAAAGCAGGATATAGCCAGTATTCCAATTGCTTCCAGTATTCTATTGCCAAAATGAGCCCATGTCCAGCGGAGTCTCACTTTTCTCTTCATGGCTGGCAGAAATGGCACCCGGTTTTGTGCTGCTGAAGCCCATCTGTTTCAACATATGACCTGTTGTGCATTTAGAAATGCTCTTCAGAATTGTTGCTCAGTTGTAAGGAGTGGTTATTACTTATAATATAGAATTACCTTTGCTTTTCTGTGAGGCATAAAGGCAATTTTGCCTACAGAACTGCCACTCTGATTTCTATCAGAAATGGTAGTATATGAAAATCGCAGTATATCATCAGTTACCAAATACCCTAAAACATTCAAAGCCACTTTCTTCCCCATTTGAATGTTTGATTTGAACTTTAGCAGATCCTCTTGGCCTTGTCTACAAATATAAATACACTGAGATGCTGTGACTTGGCTGCTTGTCTGATTAGATATTTGCTTTAACAAGCAATATCGTATTCTTTGTATGCTCAGCAACTAATCTTATGCTTCCCAGGTAAAGGTTGACTTAAGGATGTTTGGATATTTGTGCTGGAAAATAAGATAAAAATACTGATCATAATTTGATCACATGATTTCCTCAGTGTAACGTCCCTTGTTTAACTGCCTTCTAAAAATGTTCCTAGCAACAGAGTTTTCTCAAGCTTGACGGGTGCTAATAATGAGAGCAACATCTTGTGTAAACTTTACTTGTGTCTCATCAGAATGACAACCCGTCAGTTTGGAACATGCAAATGACCATCTGTCTCATCAACCACATCTTTAAATTATACACAGATAATTGGTGTTTCTAGAAAGTTCTGGCCCCTCCCACAAACACATGACTTCAAGCCCACGCAAAGAATGACTTGTGTAACATCTCTGACTGCTTGTGCTTTGTTGAAGGAAACAACTTAGTAACCATAGATGTCAAGCTTTCATACAAACCCTCAATTATTCAACATGTCTATGTGATGCTTTAATATTGAGTCAAATCAAAATTTAAACAAACCAGATTATGTAACAGTACCGTAGTGCTTGTTTCGGAGCTCCTAAAGATTCAGGCATGATAACTAAAAATTTAAGTGTTCTATTTTTAGACAGACAATGTCACTGTTAAAATACTGATCAAGACCAGACTTCAAACCAGTAACACATCTCCACACAAACCAGTGTACAAAGCAGATTGACACATCACATAGACAAACTTCAAATCCCTGACTGTTTTTATTTTGTTTTTTAAATGTCAAAATCCAAAGTACTTTTCTTTATACTGTTAATAATGAATGTGCATTATTTTTGCTTGTGCCATCAATAAAATAAAAACAAAACCATGCATTTTTTTGTCATAAACTGGGAAGAAAAATAGCCAACCTCTGTTCACATTAAATGTATGTAATATTATAATATAATTTACACAGTGCACACCTGTGTAATATACTTTATACAGCACACGTTTGAAATGAACACAAAACCCACTTAGATTCGTCCTGATGGTTTTAACAGTCGCTTAGATTATGATTTGTTGTAGTGACGTAATTGTAGTGTATTTTTTCTAATAATTTAATAAATTTAATGTAATAATGTGCTGATGTACTTAACGTCCACCCCAGGATAGGCATTCCAGGAAGCATATAAATATTATCCCAACCTAGTTAAACTAGTACTTCTATGGATTATTGCGTAGAAGCTCATGAATTTCATTTTTTTTTACTTAATTTGATTTTTGTCTGTAGAAAACAGAAATCGCTGGTATTTTGAAACAACAGACAAGTTTCTAAAAAGCATCTCAAATACTCACTTATCAAAGTCAGCATATAAGTCTTTTCTCATAACAGAGATTGTTTCATAGGCAGTATGTAATGCAGAAGTTATTTTAAAAGCTGCACAAACGTAAACACGGACTCCACTTACGTTTCGACAATCCATAGCGATGTGAGACGACAGGTTGGTATAGTTTGACGTTTGTTGTCTTGCAGAAAGTGTAAATGAGAAATGTTTTAGTATGTAATCTCCCAGCGATGCTCTCCCTGTTTCAGCGCGTTAGATCTCTTGCATCCTCTCTGTAGATGATAAACGCTGGATCTGAATGGACCAATGAGCAGACGCGACACCAGTCAACACCAGCGGTGCCTCTTATCACATCAACCTTCTTTATACAGGTGAAATACTGTTAAAGCGCATAACAAAATAGTTATGCTCTACCACTAGTAGACAAACTTCATATCAAAGTTGTCTTATCTACATAAAAACGATCATGGTAAATATAAGCTTTTTATGTAGTTTCGTTTATGTTGTATGACAGAGGTGGAAAATTTACAAATAAATAGCAATTTCGATACAAATATGTTGTTACCAAAATATTACCATATTTACCAATTTTACATTATTAAATTAAGGTATAAACTGTGGTTACTATGATAATTTAGTTGCTATTAAAACCTTAAAACAGTTAAAAACTTTTACATATAGTAAGAAGAAAAATGTGTTTCTAAATAATGATAATATTGAAATGTAATTTAACGTTAACATAATTTAACTTAGGCCTGTTAATAGTAACACAATCAGTTTTCATAGTGTTTGTGGACTTAGAGTTTTGTTTTAAAGTAATCAATATGTAATGTCATTATACTGTCTGATCATTGGAATACAGTTCAGCCACCACAGAATGTGATGAGATACAGTACATCATTCAAAAGCCACATATGTACAGTACAACCATTACTGCGCCCTTACTACAAGTATCTGATGCCATATTGGAACACCTCTTTTGCCAAATATGATAATAATATTCAAAATACATTTACATTTAAGTTTGTATTTTACTCTTGGAAATGTCACAACATCCTTGTGTATATTAAAAGTACTATATACATGTACTGAAACTGTATCGTTAAACACTGTAACAGGCCTCTGTTATGGATTTAAGAAATTACTGTGCGGTGACAAATACTGCTGGTGATCTAAAAGTGTTGTTACATTAAAGACGCATCAATCAAAAGGAATAAAGTGTCAAATAACACCTTAATTGTTGTTTTTTATTTTGTTGTAGCTGTTAGCTGTCAATAAACCAAACATACAAAAACACTTCAGCACAGTAGAATAAAATGATGCTTTGCAGCATCTGCGGATAACAGAAATAAATTAATCACCTGGAAACACCTAAAAGGTTATTGTTCACCCCAAATCCAAAAATCTGTCTGATTTTCCCTTGATGTTGTTTTGACCATATATAAACTTTCTTTTATGAAAAAGATGGGCAGAACATTGGGGATTGACTGCCTTGGTCATCATTTATTTCACCTGCATGCCTATTCCATATTGTGAAGTAAATAGTGACTGAAGCTGTCAATTTCTCTAGCTGAACGGTTCCTCTAGCTCAACTGTTCCTCTAGCTCAGCTGTTGCTCTAGCTCAACATTTCCTCTAGCTCAACTTTTCCTCTAGCTCAACTGTTCCTCTAGCCTATTTGTTCCTGTAGCTCAATTGGTAAAGCATTGTACTAGCATTGCAAAGGTTGTGGGTTTGATCCCAAGGGGGCACAAGTACTGATAAAAAATATATACCTTGAATTCACTGTAAGCAGCTTTTAACTAAAGCATCTGTCAAATGAATAAATGTAAGTTCCAAACATATTTGTGTTACACAGAAGGAAGAAAGTAATATGGATTTAACTAACATAAACATATGGTGACAAAGGTTTCATTTGTAGAAGTAAAAAAAGTAATTTGTCACACATACACTAAATTTATGATTTAATCTTAAGAAAAAAGTAATGACATCACTTTCGAATTAAAACATTTAATTTTGTATTTCTTACAAACAATTTTCTGTATTTTCAAACCCTAAAGCTACAACACACCAGCATGCTTATATATCTGCCTAAATGGGATGATTAATTTATACACAGCTAGTTATAAGCAATATGAGTTTGGTTATGTACCCTATGAGTAGGTTATGTACCAATATGAGTAGGTTAAGTACCCTCCCCAAACACACACACAGATAAAGGGTTTGATGGGCGTAGATGTTGCTGCTGTCATTTCTGTTTTGGCTAATGTATATGTTCTGCTTGAAGCATTGATTTAACCTTTCACATAGTGGAGCATAGACAGTCAGACTTTATTATACAAACCCCAGTATGACACACAACCCACCCATACTGTAGCTCAGAATAAATTATACACATAATGATGCTCAACACTCAAAGAATCTTGGAACTAAAAGCTGCAGCAATCCCAGTTCATTTTTTATAAGCAAACACGGATTAAACCTTGCAAATGATAATGATAAAGATTGAATTTTACTTGCCACTGATTTATGTACATGTACGCTCAGTTTCAGAACAAACACTACGATAAGCATAAAATATTAGTTGTAGACAATAATCTGAAATGAGAACACAGGTAAATACTGAATTATTTGATGTTAAGCATTTGATCTCATGCAATGATAATTCATATATAAAGTTTTTAAAAATTTTATTTCCATTTCTATTTCGGTTTTCTGCATTTCTAATTGTATAACTATTGACAGTGTGGCAGTGACAGTGTGGATGATGTTTACCAGTATACTTTTTTTCTTATTACTATAAAGTAATAAATATGCCAAATGTATTTTAAACACAGTATGCAAATTTTCAATATCCCACAATTCAATGTACTTGACTTTCATTTTCAATGTGACATATATAGCCACAAATGTAACAGGATCAAACACTAGTCACCTTGCTGGTTACACTAACTAAAAAACCTGGAATAAACACCAGTTGATGATCAGATGGTGACCAGCATCTAAAACACAACATGTTGTTAACCATCAATGTTAGAATTATCACACAACAGAAACCCATCCTGTCAAATCAGCAGCAACATGCTATTTTAGTAAATGTCCAGACTGATCCACACTGGCCATTCAGACCCAATCAGCCTTTACTTACCAGATGAAAGGATTCTATTTTAAACTTTCATGGCAGAGGATTTTTAGGCAAGATTAAATTGCTATAACAGCATGTGGGACCATAAACCTCAGCTAATTTATTCACAGTTGTTATTAGATTTCATTGCTGTGCACCATTACTTCCAAACCCCCAGAGAGAGAAAGAGTGAGAGCCACAGAGCTCCTACACAGCCACCTACGCACACAAATGCAATCATTCGCTGCACTAGGCTGAGTGGCAGATTGTGGAGATCTGTCATTTCAGCAACATTAGCGAACCTTTCTAGCAATTTATGCCCCGTAATTACTGGCCGGTGATGTGTGCAGAGCGCAACACGCTTCAGGCTTGTAAGCTGGGTGCGTGCAGCCTGCGGGTCAGAGGGCCTCACAGTGGTGTTATACACCCTGTTCTCCACTGGAGGGCAAAGTATCCTCATACATTCTGCTTTGTCAATATAGCATTTGTTTATAGAAGGTAAGTTATGAGGTGCCAGTTAGTCAAAGGTTGCTCACAGTAGTTCAGTGGTAGTGATCTATTTGCACATAATATGTATTATGTTTTCTATAGTTCTCTTAAAACTCTCTAGAAGTAGTTGGTGTACCTTAGTAGTTATTTGTACCTTAAGACACAATATGTAACACATTTTGTATTAAAGTATCCTATAACCCCTTGCAGATTTTGTTCAATTGTCTACTTATTCTTTACATTAAGTAATAATGTGCACACTTGTGTTGAAAAAAGGATGTTTATGGTTTTTAAACAACCATACTACGTACTCATAGTATATGCAAAAAGCATTTTTTTAACACAATTGTGTACATTTTCACTTAATGTAAAGAATAAGCAGACAATTGAAAAAAGTCTGCAAGGGGTTTTAGACACGTAAAACCTTAGGGATAACCAACCAATTCATTTGGCATTTAAAGTCACAAAACAATCAAAAATGACTTCAATAGCAAAAATTACATATTGTGGTGACCCGGGGGGCATGACGGGTCGAGTTGGGTGCAATTAAAGATGTTTATTGGCCTTATTGTACCAGCCATGAGGATTTCCGTCATGCCCCCTGTGTTTATGTCTCTATAATGTTTAACTGTGTGATTCTATGTTATATGTGCTGTTATCGTTGGGGTAATGACTGTCATGACATGTTGATTGTTATATGTGTGTTGGTTCTGTCTGTGTGCTGGAATAAACGGGTTTCGTGGTACGAGTGTGTCCGGTGTCATTTATTCCAGGGTCCCGTGACACTGCGGCCGTGCGGTGTATGTGGCACGAGAGTTTACGTATGCGACATACTCGCAAGTAGCATAGCCACTCGTCAGTTCGTCGCTGTCACTTCGGTCATTACAATATTGTGCCTTTAAACCTTGGTGTACATTTGAGATTTTGTAAATATGTTTTTAAAGGAATAAATCATATGATTTTGACCATTCTTTATCAGAACTACAGGACCATATATTATGACAGTGTAAACATTAAAGCAACTATTCAGATGTGAACACTATTTACCTAACCAAGTAGTCTCAATGTAATCCCACAAACACACTCATAAATGGATCTTGTGAATGATCCCCTATTAGGCAAAGGATTATACCTGTGACTGTTATTAAACTGGACATTTACAGATTTGTCAAATTATTTTGATCTCATTGACATATTCCAAATGATTCATATCCAGTAAGGCTGGAATTTTGTGAGGAAAGTTTGTTAATGTCCTTTTGAGGTACAGAAATAACATATGGCAGGATAAATCTCTTTTCCTACATGGCTCTTCTAATTCAAAAAGTTTTGTACTTACAAATGCAAGTTTTTTCACAAACGTAAGGTTAGGGTTGCTCTATGCAAATTCAGCACACTGCCCATGTTTTTTCCTTAAGTAGGATGTTTCCAGTCCAGGACAAGTGAATGCACTGCTTATACTTAATTACCTGAGACAAAAGCCTTGATTAAGTGACTGTTACAAAATTACATTAACCTTTTGCACTGAATATTAAAAAACTGCTTCAAATGCAGTGGCGTTCTTACATGCACCTTAAACATGCAGCAGAGATCGGAGAACCCGTTTCTTTACAAAAATGAAATGTACATTAACTTGCTGTTTTAAAGAACAAAGAATTAATAAAACAGACCTAAATACATTTACAGTAACTGGAAGCTTTGATTACATGTTTTTAACTGTACAGCAGAGGCTGCAAATAAAATGAAATAAGGTTGAATCTCATCAAATCTGTCACAAATGTCAAGGTCAAATGTTAACCCAATAACAAAAAACACATTCTAACATTGTAGTACAACAAATAATTGTTTATTATTAACACTGTAAAGTTTTTGTACTTTTGTACATCACATATTATTTGTTGTATTGCATTCATTTAGTGTTAATTTACACAACAAAACATTGATTAAAGATAAAGATTAAAGATATGAGAATCTTACAAGAATCATTATTGGGAATAATAGAAATTAATAAATTATTATAATAAATTATTAAAGAAAAACATCTGAATGCATAGATATTGAAAAAGTTTCACACACAATTCTGTCCTCCCATTATGATGTGATTAATGTTTTGTTAAAAATGGCAGACCTCAGATCAGTTCAAGGGAACATCATGATGCTAAACCCTTTTAGCAAAAAAGAAAGTAAATGGAGAAATGTCTTGTTGTGACACAGATTGAAGCTTAATACAGTCTAAAAGTTACACAGTAGAAACTTGCCATGGCAATGACCTACAGACTCCCAGCAAACTCAGTTTTATTTCTTTTTGGATTAAGTTTCCACACAGCTGTAGGTATGCTTCTGCTGATAAATAGATCAAGTGTTTGAGCGTAATAAAACAGGGCTGTTGTTCCCTCCACTATGCAGGAGACATAACAAATGCTCACGGCACCTTAGAATGATGGACAGATTTACACATTTGTTTATATGTGTCTAGTGAAAAAGCACCAGTGATGAATCCAAATAATGAAAAGATATAATCTGTAAGCCCATGCAACTTCATTCTGAAAATAAACATAGATGCTTATACTGTC
>JBAJNP010008532.1:0-10680 GCA_036877545.1 Yasuhikotakia modesta
TATCAAGATTAAATTATATATTTCTTTTTTACCCCTCAAACAAAGACACTCACAACCAATAACCTGTAAAAAATTGTTCTGCCTCATTGTTCTCCTTTGCTTTAAACGTTACATACAGTTTTGCCTGAAGCCGTTGCTAATTGTTGCTAGTGTTTATTAGCGCTAGAATTCGTGCAAAGGTGGTCAAACTGCATATGACTAGCAGTGATTGTAAACAAGTGAGGCTTTCAGAGCTTATGCAGAGATGCTGACAACATCTCAGAAAACGCCCAAACACACACTTGGCAGAGAGCATGATGGGATTTCGCACTGATAAACACTCACCCGGACAACGTAGGAAACTCCGGTGCTGCTGATCTTTACGTCTGGGTGCAGCCACCCCTGCGATGGCCTGTTGATAAAGCTTCCTGTTTGGGTGAAGTTATCTCCAAGCCACATGCCCTCCACCCTGGTTCTCCGGTTCATCCCTGTCCTGTAGCTCCTAGAGCTCCCTGGACTCGCTTCGTGGACCCCTGCTCTTGAATCTCTCAGCCTGGCCGCACCCCCGGTGGTCCTCCGCCGCCTAAAGGCCTGTAGGGGACAAGGGTCCAAACAAACAGGGTCACAAGAGTTCAACACGGCTGCAAGACTAGCCACGGCGCCCTTAGCAGCACTCGCACCCCCGGATGTGGGTGCAGAACTTCTAGCGTTGAGGATCCTGTCTGAGGAATCACAGCTGGAACTGCTGCTGGTGATGCTACGGCTAAGCGCCAAATTGGAGAACTTCCAATGGGGCATCTTGGGGATGAGTATGCAGAAGGTGGTGGTGCCATCTCGCTCGCCATCCGGCCCAGGCGACTCAGCCGGAACCTGGGCCGAGGGTGAAGTAAGGACAGCGGTCTCCAAGGTTGGCAGCTCCAAGTCAGGCGTGCTAGAGGAGGCCACCACCTTCTCGCTCATTGCTAGGCTCTGCATCAGGTCGTCGGAGGAGGTCACTGAGGCGTTCCTAAAGCGGTCATACTTGGGCTTAAGGAGCATGCCCGGAGGAGCGGTCCGGATCGGAGAGGGCGGTGTGGGGAAGGGGAAAGGGGGGATGGCTACTGAAAGCGTAACGGAAAGATGGAGTGGAAGCACTGGAGAAATACTGAGAAAAGTGAACTGTGTCTTTGTGGACCCTGTGTCCTCCTGAATGGGTCTCTCTCCGTCTCTCTCCCTCTCTCTCTCTCTAGCTTTCTGTTTATTCCCACCCTCCCTCTCTTTCTATCTCTCTTTCGCACTCTTTCTCAGCCAGCCCCCTCACACAGTTATGATGATGTCATACTGTTATGGCCCCACCCAACCCAGCTGCTCTCAGACAACATTAGCTAATGCTCATACACCCAAAGACCTTTAACAGCATCACGTATGTTTTACCAACCAATGGTGTGAGTTGGGGGCGTGGCCGGCTGGTTGTCTGACCAATGGCAGACGCTAGTGGCACAGAAAACACACTTTTAAACAGAAATTGATTACAAAATGTAAACAAATTCAGATCAGAAAACAAAACGAAAGACACAATGAATGCTGTTACTTAGATTTAAATCAAAGGGTATTAAGGGTAGTAAATGTTTTAAAAAAGGTTTTAAATACCTCACAAAATTGACTCCATTCACAGTCTCTTCATAACGCTGCTGTGTGGATAATAAATCAAGTATTAGACACACGATTCTTTCACTCTTGACGCATTCGGCACGGAGAAACGAACACTGGGGCGTTGCATTAGCAGCACTTGTGCAACTGAAGGTGTCCGTTCAACAGTCTCTTCCTCTTGCTCTGACGTCTGTTTTTTCGCAACGGCCTGAATAAAAATGCAACAAGACAAAATAAACAGGAAGCACAAAAATACTCACAAAAGTCTGACACTGTCATTGTGACTGACAAACTTGGCTAGTCTTTAAACGTTGCATTTTCCTACATCAACACGCAGTTGTGTGATGACCTTTCGGGGGAGTTGTGCAGAGATTTTGTCTTGATTTTCCATTTGTTGAATTTATTGTGAACCATGCCGTGACCTTTAGGGCAAGAACAGGGTCACTGTGACTGTTTTTGATTAGCGTGAGCGCTAGCGCAAGGTCACAATCTGGATCAGGTTTTGCAAGTGAGAACACAAAGCAATCTGAATCAACAAATATAGAGAAAACAATAATGTATCGCATTTTCACACCACCAAAATCTGTGAGGGCCAAAATTTGTCAGTTTTCTAAATACATCAACGCATTTGCCAGATGTTTTTATCCAAAGCGACTTACAGTGCATTTAGAAAATACAGTTTATCACTGCATGCGTTTCCTGGAAACAAACCTGCAACCGCTGCGCTGCTAACACAACAAACTACCAGCTAAGCTACAGCAACACAACTAACCCAACTACCCAACCAAACCCAACTGTAACTAATACTGAAATTTAAAGCTAAAACATACAAATGTTTCATTATCCACAAATAACGAAGATGAAATTATGGCAACTTAAAGTTATCGGTTAGTTAACTTAACCAAGCATAAAATCTTTCACTTACCCAGATCTGTATACAGTCACAGGTGGGCTGCATAAAGAGATCAGAGGTTTTCTGAACTACAGGTTGTGCTGTTGTCTGCGCATATCGTCATGACGTTGTGGTCAGTGTGGGTGAACGGGTATATTAATAATTGCCTGTTTATAAAAAGCGGTCAAATCAGAAGACATCTTCCTCATACCACATCCTCAGTGAGTGGAAAATCTTCACAGTTGTTTGTAGCAAGGCCACACAAAATTTAGTCAACACTACAAAGAGTCGAAACAGATGCTTCCTGTAGAGAGAAATTTTGTAGACATAAAAACACAATTTAAGCATCACTCAAAATCTGTAAACTGGATTGTATGTGTTCAAGTGCGGAAAGTAAATTAAAGTGATTTAAGGTTGACGGTGCTCCTTTAAGAAACCACCCGAACCACAGAGTAAAATTAACCAAAGGTTTGTGTTGTTGCTGTACACAAGGGAGCTAAACACAACTGCTAACATCTTATGACACGTTCAAAGACATTACTAGCTTAAAATCACAGCTTTGGATGAAAGTTGTACAAGGGAAATTGTGTAATTGAATAAAAAAAGTTTAACTACTGATGTTAACCTTTGGTTAAGTTCTAACAAGTGTCATTAGCTATTTTAAAACACAAAAAACTTAACAAAAATGTGCAATACATTTTAAAGGTACTTGTTTATCCTACACGAATATTATTGAATATGCATTATTCTGTTCAGAACTCACTACTGTATGTCTATTACTAAACAGAATCAAAAAGTTTTCACATAAAAGCACAAGTAGGCTATAATATCAGAGGGTAAAGTACAAACGTTTAAGCAGATTTCTCATGTCGTCTTTGTTGTGTTGTTCTTGAATGCGTTCTGCAACAATATGTGCATGTTTAAAGGTCACAGGAACACTGTAGTCTTATAACCCCCCCCCGACATTAGATGTTTTAGCGTCTGAAAACAAACACACAGAAACAAATGACAGGGAAATAAAAGTGTTACCTTTAACAGCTAAATGTTAAACCTTTAACCTGTGAGAATAAGTTAACCAAAAGATATCTAACCTTACAGCTTCTGATATAATTCCTCCCAGTTTCATAAAGAATAATGTTTAGCTTTTGGGGTTTAAATATATATATTTAGGATTTAAATACAAAATAATATATATAATAAGTATAAATCCCTGCTGCAAAATCAGACACAAAGTTTGTATGCTGGATTAGTTAGTAGGATTAAGTTACTAAGTTAAGAACTAGCTGGAAGTAAGCCAGGAAAAGCTGTAATACTCAGGCTATGCCACGTAAGTGTTTCCTAATGGATTGGACATTAAGTGGATTAACTGGCAAGAAAGTAAATAGCAAATGCATCATAAATCACCTGTTTTACAACCATCTTAAGTTGCATTCCTGCTTTCCCATGTATTCTGATATATGTATAATATATAATATGCATAGCTTGAATGTATTGTTAATAGCTTCATATCTACCAAATGCATGTGTGTAAGTGGCAGAAAACAATATCTATGCCTCCCTCTCGTGGTGACATTGTTAACCTGCTCTAACTCCAAACGTTCACTCGTAACGAATAGGTGAACGCATGGAAACATTCCCACAACATTTCAACATCAACACCGACCACAGGAAAGAAACAAACACGCAATGCACGGATCTCAGACCATCTGCACGCATTAAATGCGTGAATGTTCCCTGGTCATGCACGACATACTCCGTTTAAACGCCACAAACCTACTGCTGTCCTTGTAACAATCCAGACACGGTGCTTTACTTGTAACCAGCTCGTCACGTCTGTTGCTGGTGTTTGTTGCGGACAGTTTGTTGTTTATTTTGCTGTTTCGTTACACAAACTATAACAGCAGGACACGAGGTGCGGTGGGGGTTTGACGCTAACGCCCCCCAGCGGTAAGTGCATTTTTTGTGCAACGTGTAGATCAGCTACTGTTTGTATTAAAACGCCTTAAGTTTATATGCAAATGAATGAAATCGCAGACATTTGTCAGTAATGTTCACGCCGGGAAAAACGCATAAACTTTCGTCACATTTTATGCACTTATTTACACAGTTTAAGCTGTTTGTTCATGTTTTATATCGTTTGTTCTGCATGTTTACGTTGCGTTTATAAAGCGCGTACGTGCGTCAAATCACGTGACCGACAAGCCCCGCCCTCGGCGCTGACCCTTCACTCGTGGTCTCCTCGGATTGGCCGAGCGCTCGTCCAATGAGCGTCGGCCATCTGTGCAGGAAGACGGTCAGGCGTTATAACGGAGACGTCGCGTCGGTCCGCGTTCATTATTAAACGATATTTCATTTATTTACCTTCATTTATTAGCGATCATTTATTATATACATGAAGATGCGGGTCGCAGGCTTGTTTTGTGCGGTTTTTGCTGTAACTGTGCGTGTGGATGCGACGGTGTATTTTAAAGAACAGTTTCTGGACGGAGGTACTTTGACTTCACGGCTAAAGCGTTACGTTGCGTTCATTAAACGCTTCGGTTTCGACATCTTGCTGCTTTTATTGTCAAACGTTGTCCATTTTTAATGTTTAGTTCAATGCATTTAAAGGCTGTTCTGTTATTTCACTTGTCACAGTTCAAGCCGATGTGTCGTTACTGTATTTTCAACGCATATGCAGCCAAAATGCTTTTGCACGGAAGTTATTAAACATTTTGCATTGAAATTAAATTATTTCGGGATGTAGTTATTAATCTGAATGGTGCGTTACGACCAATGCAAAGTTTAGACGCTGTTTGACTCCAAAAAATGCGTTTGAAGTTTTACTTTCGCTTTAAAATAAGCGCAGTAAATGTTTTAAACATCTTCACAGATGCCTGGAAGAGCAGATGGGTTGAATCCAAACACAAATCCGACTACGGCCAGTGGAAACTTACCTCTGGGAAATTTTACGGGGATGTTGAGCTCGACAAGGGTGAGCGATCGTTCCTTTAAACGCTCCCTATATTCTCCCATTGGTACAGCCGACTGGACGCATTGCAAACTGATCGGTGCGTGTTATGTATATTATGCAGTGAGATGCTTTTAAATGCATCGCTGTTTCTACCTCTCCAGGTTTGCAGACGAGCCAGGACGCCCGTTTTTACGCGCTGTCCAGTCGCTTCGACGCGTTCAGCAATGAGGGTAAAACTGTGGTTGTCCAGTTTACGGTCAAACACGAGCAGAAGATCGACTGTGGGGGTGGTTATGTGAAGATATTCCCCACCGACCTGGACCAGGACGAAATGCACGGGGAGTCTCAGTACTACATCATGTTCGGTAAGTCCTGTTGACACAACAAGTTACTTTACTTGACAACAACAGGTTACTTTCACTTTAAACATGACACAAAACTAAGAATGTAGGTCTAAAAATGATGACTGCATATTTAAACGAATAAACTGAACATGCCACAATACTCATTTTCTGGAGAAGTTAACCTGTGAAAACGTCAATTCCTTGTAGGACCCGACATCTGTGGCTACAGCACCAAGAAAGTCCACGTCATTTTTAACTACAAAGGCCAGAACCACCTGATCAAGAAGGACATCAAATGCAAGGTACGTTGTTTGTTCATCATAAAATAAATGCTGTCCAGTGAAATACAAAAAAAACGTTACGCTGGAGAAACCGTCTGATTGATTTACACCCCACAGGATGACGAATTCACCCACCTCTACACGCTGATCCTGCGGCCGGACCAGACGTACGAAGTGAAGATCGACAACGAGAAGGTGGAGTCTGGCTCTCTGGAGGACGACTGGGACTTCCTGCCTCCCAAGAAGATCAAGGATCCGGAAGCCAAGAAGCCAGAGGACTGGGACGATCGGGCCAAAATCGATGATCCAGAAGACACCAAACCTGAGGCAAGCTTTGAGATATTTGTGGTAGAATTTGATTGCATGTAACAGCAATGCAACACAGCCATGCAGCAATGCACAAAGTGTTACTTTCACTTTCAGCTCGTGACATTTAATCTTGCTGTTTAGAATTGGGATAAACCTGAGAATATTCCTGACCCGGATGCCAAGAAACCAGATGACTGGGATGAAGACATGGATGGCGAATGGGAACCTCCCATGATCCCAAACCCAGAGTACAAGGTATAAAACGATCACCTTGTGATTGGAAGTGTTTTTAAATCAATCAAAGGCATCTAAGAGTCTGATTTAATCAAATGTAGGGCGAGTGGAAACCAAAACAGATCGACAATCCCAGTTACAAAGGCGTGTGGATTCACCCTGAGATAGACAACCCAGAGTTCACAGCGGACGACAACATTTACAAATTTGACAAAATTGGGGTTCTTGGGCTCGACCTTTGGCAGGTTTGTGAAAACGTAGCTTTACAAAAATGTCTTGTTAAGTTTCAGATCTTAAGCATTACACACTCTTAACTTCTCTTGTGCGTTTTGCACGTAGTTTTTACTGTGTTATAAAAAACATACATATTAAAACCGATTGATTCTTCCAGGTGAAATCAGGCACCATATTTGATAACTTCCTGATCACTGATGACGTTCAGGAGGCTGAGAAGTTTGGGGCAGAAACCTGGGGCGCTACGAAGGTACCAACATATGATCCAGCATCACAGTTGACAGTGTGACGGTTGTTCCCCAGTTATGCTGCATGTCTTACCGGCTGTGTTTGGACTTTTTAGGCACCGGAAAAGAAAATGAGGGACCTGCAGGAAGAGGAAGAGAGGAAAAAGAGGGAGGATGAGGATAAGAGCAAAAAAGAGGAGGAGGATGATGATGAGGAGGAGGAGCCAGATGAGGAGCCTACGGACGAGCCCTCTGAGGAAGAGGAGGGCGAGGAAGTTGTACCAAATCAAGATAAAGACGAATTGTGAGGAAGATCCCAAGTCTTTTTCTAGAAAAGGAGGATTAAACGTTGATTCATTTTTTTGTGGTGTGAATTTTGCCCCATCCCTTCCTGAGTTACACGGTCCATTATGTGCGCTCATAACTTTTAGGTTTTTGCTGCTACGAGTCTACAAGTTTTCTGTTTCTCTCGAGCCGCGCAAGAGGAAAATTCTGTTGTCACTTGTTGGTTTTGCACTTTTTTAAATAAATGATTTATTTTTAAAGGGGTGTCTGGCTTGCTTCTCATTTCTGAAGGTTCATCGGGGGGCAAATAATCATAGTGAAATATTCCTGCAGACCAAAAGCTCATAAGAAGTTTATTAGAAGTTATGCACAGAAAACGTGCACGTCGCACAAACCTTGTAGGACCCGATGTCTGTGCGTCAAAGTCAAATAAACGTTTTGAACTTTGCAAATTACGTTCTTGAAACGTTCAAAAAAGCCACACGTGCAAACGCAACAATGGTGCGTTCAGGCAATTTTGCGCCATCGTAACTCATTAAACGTCAAGCCGCTTTTTCTGCACCGGGCCGTTCGCCCGTTTAACAACTTAACATCAAACTTCGCAGGCAAATGTTTTCGTCCCCGCGTGTCTTGTCCCGTTCAGCAAGTAGATGGCGTCTTTCCATAACGTCTCCAACGGGTCCATCATCTCCAGCAGATAGCTGAGTCACATCTCCACACGCTCCGGCCGAGGACACGCCGCCACCCGTATTTCCACGCGTCTCTCGCTCTTTTACACGATGCTGACGATCACGCTGAAAACGCTCCAGCAGCAAACGTTCAAAGTGCAGATAGACGACGAGCTGACGGTGAGCGGGCGGCCGGGTAAACACGCCGGGCGCGCGGGCGCGGCGGGCTGGGAAACGCCGCGGCCTCCGCCGGCGCGCGGAGGGTCGCGGCGACGCTCGCGTTGCGATCGTTACAGCGTTACATTGTGACACCGTGACGTCACACCGCCGCACATTGCGACGTTTTGGCGTGTTTTTTAGGCGTTCAGACGCGACGTTTGCGGGAGAGAGTGACGGCGCGGATCCGGTGCGTTCGCGGAACGCAACGCGACTTTTGTGGGTCGATGTGCGCGCGTTAACCCCACGCGGTCGTGCGTTTAAGCGGAACGCGTCGCTTGGCACGGCCGCGCTCGTAACTCGTTGTTTCGGGCTTGACAACATCGTGACGCTTTGACAGCTCGTTTGGTTTTAGTTGGGGTGAGATTACATCATAATCCCTCATACGTGCACGCGTGTGTTTTTGGGAACAATTGTGGGAATGGTGGGAATTGTGGGAATTGAATTACTGCTGTGGGAGAGTTTGGAGAGCACGTGACCTCATCACTTTACTTTGAGAATGACGTCATTAATGGGTGCCTAAATGTGTCCCTAAAATGAGATTAGTTGTGCCTAAAATATGCTTTGCTGTCCCCAATGGTGCAAGATCTGCTGCATGTATACACAGTGCATTAATGTTTACTGTGCAAACATGAAAACTGAGTGGAAGATGAAGTTGGAAATGTATGGGAACGATATGGGAAAAGTGGCTTTCAAAACAAACTGTTTGTGTGTTATGAATTATTGTTGTATTATTGAATAGATGCATGTAATATAGAGACTGCAGTTCAATTTAATTACACTTATAATTCCAGCATAACAGTTTAAGTGAAAGTATCATCATCGCAATAGCATGAAACGTTGTTGTTGTGTTTCGTGCTGACAGGTAAAAGCTCTCAAAGAAAAGATAGAAGAAGAAAAAGGCAACGATTTGTTCCCCGCTGTGGGTCAGAAATTAATCTATGCAGGTATGAGTTTTTCCCACCTTGTGAAGAAGTTTAAAAGCGTAAATATCTGAATGTTTTACTTGTGTAACTTTCATACTGTAGGGTCACATCCAATCTCTTCAATGCTGTCATTTTTATTTGCATCTGATCCTAATTCTAGGCAAAATACTGAATGACGATATACCTCTAAAAGAATACAAAATAGACGAGAAGAACTTTGTCGTTGTCATGGTCACAAAGGTAAGTTTCTCAGTTTCCTTCCATGTGTGTCTCGCGCAGTTTAACTAGTTTAACTACCTGTTACACCTTCTCGGTTATGGGCTGGTTTCTATAGTTCTCTGTGCAGTTTAATTTCTATCTCCACAGCCCAAATCTGCCTCGCCCCCGCAAGCTCCTCCCACAGCGACCCCAGCGACAGTTAACCTGCCCCTCGCAGAAATCCCCGTTCTTTTGCCGTCGCCTTCCGCCGCACCGCCTGCGGCCCCCGCAGTGCCTGTATCTGCCCCCGCAGAGGCGGTACCATCAGTGGAACCGCCGGCCCCGCCCACCGCAGCGCCCCCTGTCAGCCCTGATGTCAGCGAGGAATCTTCAGAGCCTGTCGCTGTGACTCCGCCTCCGATCGAGGAGGAGGAGGAGAACCAGGCGGCCCAGGAGGAACAGGCCGTCGCCCAATCAGCAGCCAGGTAGAGTTTACATCATATACTTTGACGTTTTGTGTATATTTACTAAAAAGAAATACAAGCTGCAGCTTTAATGGAGTGTAAATAATTTACAAAACACTTTCATAGCCACCAAATAATACATTTTCAACATCAAAATGCGTTTTAAATATGTTTATAATATATTCAAACAAAACTCTTGTGTTTGTTTTTAAATAGATGCCCAATAAATATGTCCTATATCAGCTAAATGAACAGCTATAATGTTCTCAAATGTTTATATTATTATATATTTAAACTACATATAAATGTAATAGAATTCAGAAGTATCACCTCAAACGCTTTAATGTGTTTATAACTGTTTTAAATCTGTGATTGTTTTGTAGTCTGACGGATGAACTAGGTTTACTAGAAGCAGCCGCTTCAATACTAGGTAGGTTTATTTTTTTAACCAGGTTAATGCATAAGTTAACACGACTTATACAGTATTCATTGCTTGTTTTCGTTAGTAACGGGCCAAGCCTATGAGAATTTGGTGGCAGAGATCATGTCAATGGGTTACGAGAGAGAGCAGGTCATCGCCGCACTACGGGCGAGTTTCAACAACCCGGACCGGGCAGTGGAATATCTTCTGATGGTAAGACTAACTAGTACCCTGCTAAAAATAAAACAGGATTTTTGCTGATCTCTAAATCTCTGATGTGTTTTTCCAAAGGGAATTCCTACAGAATCCGAACAGCCACCTGAGGAAGTGGTTCGGCCCGCCCCCGTGTCAAACCCGGCCCCCCCGGCGCCTCAGCGCCCCCAGCCCCCACCCGCGGCAGCCGGTGAGACGCCATTTGTTC
>JBAJNP010008533.1:0-20057 GCA_036877545.1 Yasuhikotakia modesta
AAAATCAGACGTCTATCAGTATAAATCAAAATTACAATCTTGCATTGTTGAACTAAAATCACTTCCTATCACAGGAACAATCCACCTTAAACAAAGATAAAGACGTTTCTCAGAAAAACAAGGAGCAGACAGAGAAAATCTTGTCATCGATATAAACGCCCCTGAACTGCAATGAATGACAGTCATTTGTGACGCTTCATTTGCCATTAAACACAGACTGCCTCAGTGGCTTCTGCTGGAAACACGGATGAGGATGAGGAGGAAACACAGGCAGTGTGAAACACAATGACCTTCACTGTACGTTGAGGGACAAAATCAGCCGCTTTCTGCCATGTCATGTACGGATGCTCCTGTCAGACATGAGTTATGAGCCAAACACACATGATCAATAGCACACAACAAAGAGAGAGAGACAGCATTACAGCATTAGTGAGAGAGAGACAGATGGAGAGAGAGTATTAGTGAGGGAAAGACAGGTGAGAAAGACATGCAGTAAAAGAGAGACACTGGGTTTGAGAAAACAAGACAGACAGAGAGAGAGAAAGAGAGAGCATTAGTGAGACAAAAAGAAAGACAGGAAGCAGAAAGGGAGATAGACAGGCGGAGTGAGACAGACAGAGAGACAAAGAATGAGAGATAAACAGAAATTAAAGCGAGCAGGACAGAGACAGACCGGGAGTCAGAGAGAGAAATGAGTGAGATAAACAGGCAGTGTACAGTGTACATCAGTAGCAGGGCTGCAGATGAGGTTTGTAAACGTCTCTGTGGAGATGCAGCCATTACATGCGCTGCCACTAAAGTGGATTAACACGCTGCCTTCAGAGATCGCTGCCCAAATCCTGTTTGTGATGCTCTGTGCATCTGACAAATGAAATGAATCATTTATAGAATTATGGTAATTAATGCTGCTGCCATCTTCATCTATCAGTTGTTGGACTGAGACACAGATTGTCTTCAAACGCAGAGAAACACTCAGTGTTCAGACCGATCGTGTCGCCGCTGCAACCCACTTTATATCTGACATCTACACAAGCAGGATGTAATATAATAATATAATAATCTGACTCAAATCTCACAGGCAACATCTAACAGATAATAATGCTAATCTTAACTGAAATGACACCATTCTTTAACACAATATTTTCCTTATTTGTGGACTGCATTCTTGTTATTTGCTCTTCGGTGTATTTTATGTGTTTTCAACAATGTAAAACTGTTAAACAATGACAAACAATGAAGAAAGTGGAATGCATTCTGTATGACTATCTTAGCCAAACCATGTTGCTGATGTTGCTGAGGTTTACTGTGATCAGTGTTTGAGGTTTGATCATTTTAAATCAAATATATTCAGCAAAAATGTGTCAAGTTCCAGTAAACAAAGAAGGAACTGTGTCACGTCTTCCTCTGAAGTGTAAATGAACAATCCCACCAGAGTCACAGCCAAACACAAACACACAAATCACTGCTTAACACTGTCACGTGGATTTCACATAATCCTCAGGCAGAACGTCCCTGTTCTAAAGAATCTGTTCTGGAGATTAAAACAACAACAAAGTTAAATAATGCAAGTAAATGTAAGAGATCACTAAACTAATAAAAGATACTGTGCTATTGCCACTGACATACTAACATACAGTCCACTGGAGTATTTGGTAAATATCTTATCATTCAGTATTTATTAAATACTACTGAAAAACAGGTGGTGCCACCTGACACAAACACACCACAACAAAGATGTAGTTTGTAAACACTGCAAAATATTTGTGCGCACCGTGCAAACAAAAACAAATGTTACTGCATCCTATATATTAAAGGATGCATTCACCTTGAGGTAGTCGTTTTCCGAACGAAGGTCTTCGATTTCCCTTAACAATTCCTCCTGGACAATTTCCTTCCCCTCCGGTTTGACTTGTGCGGCTCTCTCCAGGTTACGCTTCTCCGATGGCGCACCTGACACAGGTGAAGCCTGAGACATGCCGGCACCTCTGACCGCCGCGCTCGGCTCCACCGTGCGCGTCCGACCCCCGGCCACCTGCTCCCCCCGCTCGCTCGAAGCCGAGCCGCTACCCGACTCACCATCGCTGCTGGCGGCTTGAGCGGGTCTTTGCTCGTCGGACAGCGGCTCAGAAGGACAGTCAGACAAATCCGAGCTGCTGTCCGTCTGACAAACCCGTCCGGTGGGGACGCGTATCGGGGATCCGACAGGACCGTGGGAAAGCGGAGTCGGCTTCCCCTTGCTTTTGGCGACCGGTGAACTGGTGTCAACCGCTTTGCAGGCCGGTTTGGGTTCGGATGCTGCATGTTGGTTGACCTTAATGGCCTTTTTTGTAGCTGAGGGCTTGATGTTGCTTTTTGCAGGTGCTGATTTTTCCTTCGTGCCCGGGGTAGCGCGCCTCGGTACGCGGCTTTGGGACGCTACCGCCGCGCCGGACGCTTGCTGCTTGTTGAATTTGGGCGATTTTGGCACGATAGGTTTGGCCGTTCGGGAGTGGACATCCTTGAGAACGGGTCGTGCGGGGGACGGTGCTCGGTTTAACCTCTTCTTCTCCACCTGAGGATGATGATGGCTCTGCGGTTTGGTGTCGGAGCCATTGGAGCTCTCCATTATATGATCTCCAAACCGGTGTGAGAAGAAAGACGGTACCGATAATGAATCCTGAGCCCGGGGAGAAGGATGGATCCAGCAGCGCGTTTCTCTCCCTGCGCGTTTTGTCTCATCACTCCAGATGGACGCAAACGCGTAATTCACTTCCCAGCATCCATCTCCGGGCTCGTCCGCGTAACTCGCTGCGCTACAAGGCGTGTTATGTTGAATGTGATGATGTCAAGTAAGAAACTGCGCGGTTTTGTGCGTATAATCAAGCCATCGGTCCATATCCACCCTGTGTTAGAGATCCCATCTCCCTGCTGTCCCTTCTGCCTCCTGGCCGCCTCTCCTCCCCTCTTTGGACGCTCCTCCGTCTAACGGGGAAAATCTGCAGGCGCTGCGGTCTGACGCTCCCCGTCTCAGGTCTCGTGGAGCGCATGCGCTCGCGTTTCTACACACGGGTACCGAACGAACCCCCCCCCCCCTCGCGCTCCGGTACCGGCCAGACGCGTGAGTACGCGCGGACCGGAGGGACCGGATGACGCGCTGGCGTCAGTTTTACGCTAAATGCAAAGGTTGCAAACGTGAAAGACGCAAATTAAACGAGAGGAAATTGATCAAATTAAATTACAATAGAGGAAAATACAGCCGGAGAGTTTCTTGGTTGTATAGCTGCAAACGCTCTGATGACGTCACGGCCGCTTCAGGATTGGCCAGGTTCACGAACGCAAACGATGACGCGCGTTCACAGGTTCATTCGGGCACGTGCATTATTTTACATATTAAACTTAAGAATAAAACTTACACTTATGAATCTCTATAAGGCGTTTTTTTCGGAGTGGATGGTAGTTGTCCAACAGCGCCATCATTCTGTCAAAATCAGGCAGTGGACGTCTCGCCACACACGAGTTAAACTTATAACACAGCCCAACATTTTCGTAATACAACATTGAACAAACGCTTGTAACTCATTTTAGACTTGTAACTATTTTATGCAAACAGATATAAATAAATAAATATCGTAATAAATATAGATCTTTATTTGCACTTCATTAGTTTAAGAATGCCACAAGTTATAAATACCACAAAACTCCTTAAACATGCCAAATGGTTTCAAACACCTAATATCCACATATTAGTATACAAAGTATTCTACAATGCAACGAGGATTCATTTGATGTTTTTGTGTTTGCAATGTTAATACTGCAGACCAAATGACTAGAGGTGGAAGATGGCTATTCTGTACAAAATGAAGATTCATAAAGGCAACAGGTATTGCTACTAGAAAAAGGAAAATGCAAAATATTCAAGACTGAATTTGTTTTCAGAAGATGTAGTTAGTTTCAGTGGGGAAGACTTTACCAAGCTTAAAACAAATCACTTATATAAAGAAAACTAGATCTGTTACTGTCTCGCAAATAAAGGGATGAAACTTAGTAAATCTGACTATCTGAAAATAAAAAGCACTTGGTGACACAGATCAGGGTGATCATTAGAGTATCTCACAAAGTTATACGGCACAAGCCATCATCACACGTGAGGTTAGAACACGTTCCCAACGAGGTTAACACAAATAAGTTCACGCTGGTTATGACATTTTAAGGTTTTGAAAGTTAAATATGAAACATAATAGCAACAGGACTAGTAGAATAATAGAAAACAGAATAAACTACAGCCAAGAAGCTGATAACATCAGTATAACTCATATATTAGTCCCTCGAACATTAAAAAAAAACAGCCACAGGTACTGGGTTTAGTTTAATACTGGTTAACAAACTTATACTCCGAAACACACTGTAAACAAACTACACACACAACACATGTATGACCATCATTTTGTTAAAGTAGGTTAACCAGTTCAGTTCTATTAACCCTCTCAACAAACCATTTTATAATCTTATGACTACATCAAACATCTAGTTCATACAGTCCTTCAGCTCTGCAGGCGATTCAAACAAAGTTTGCAGCATTAACACAAATGTAGAGTCAGTGGTTCTCCAGGAACGCAGAGCTGTGATGGTACCTGACAGGTGTTGGACTTATTCTTCAGTTAGTGAAGCTGAAAATCATCCAGGTATCAAAACCATCTTCTCAGATGTCCCCCGTGACCCTCTCTGCTCTCCATGGAGAATAGCCCTTTTAATGAGAGCGTTCAATTCCACGTTCCAACCACTCGGAAACGACACCAAATTAACGATCCTCCTTTCTTCTGCTAAAGTTAAACAGCATCTGTCGAGTTTTACTAAGCAACAAGTCTTGGAATTACAGATGCCAAATAAAAAGATTAATCAGGCTTTCAGCTGTTGGTTAACTACTTACGAATGGATTGTAGTGCAAAACACAAAACCAACCAACCTCCGCTTCAGACTGTTTAAAAACAACAACACTGATTGAACGTAAAGCATAAAAATATTGTTCATTAAATCACACCATCATACTGGTGATGACAAATTGGGCACTACGGAAACATGGCATGAAACTTAAATCCATTTTTCTCAATTCCAAATCAATTCAGGAAAAGCTTCTTAATTTAAGAGCCTGAATAGTCAAAGATCTGCTTTGATTTTACAGGTTTGATATTAATGAGATGAAATTCTAGTGTGTTCTGTAAGGACAGGCATTATCCAAAATGCCAAATGTGTGAAAGATGGAAATAAAAAGGTATTCGTAAGTCAATAGAAATCCTTTGCTTGTGTTCTGTTCTCTAATTTCAATACACATGAATTTGGATGTTTTTTAATCCTATAACTGTGTTTGTGGCAAATGTGCAGCGATATCCAATAGGGAAGGCACATGTCCGACCAATGCGATCTGTGCTTCCCAGAAATGAGGTAGTGTATGTAAGGGCCATCAAACAATGTGTGCTTGGGTTGATACGATATTTCATGTTGGCATCTAATGGTACCAAAATACAGAATATGTTAAATGTCTATCATGTATCTACAGTGCAAGAAGATTATATGCAATAATGAGAGAAACAGAGTGGAAGCGTTTGTCTCTCTTATGCTCCATACGGACCAGAGTCTCACAACACGAACTTGGTGCCCTCTGGTGATGAAGGCTGTAACAGCGCTTGTCGGGTTACAATAGGGATGAAGGTGTCGCGATTCTACAAAAGTGTGGGTGGAGTCTCAACAGCAGCGCATGCGTGGAGGCGGCAGCTCGGGTGGAACGTCAGGTTCGGGTTGGAGTGACAGGACGCTGTTGGACAGTTCCCTGCTGGAAACTTCAAGTGGCATCTATGGAAAAAGAACATTTAGAAAGCTTAAAATAACTCAACGCTAGCCTCAGGCAAGACCACAGTCTGCTTGTGGACCACCTGATGCATGTCAAACACATGCTTCAATCTGATGGCTTTACACAATGCTAAGGGTTCTAATTTGTCATTTGTGTGAAAATAATCATCTAGAATAATCTAAGAGTCAAAACTCTGTCCTTCTAAGACTATGAACATTTTACAGTTTGTGTTTTGTATAACACAAGACAAAAACACAACATTCTCTGTCATAACTCATAACACAGAAGGTCCATCAGAACTGTCCCACACTCACCTTACTCAAAATATCATCCACTAGTTTGAGGAAGATTTCATCCACGTTGAAATTATCCTTGGCGCTGGCCTCGCAGAAACGCATTCCTGATATCCGTGAAGCAAACTGGAAAAACAACAGACCGCCATGTTTAAATACGTATGGCAAATATTTATTGAGTGTTACCAATCACAGATTGAATGATAAAACAGCTAGTTAGAGTAGTTGTTGTTTATAATCTACAGTTACACGTCTGATGTCTAATGTCTGATTCTCACCCTCTCAGCTTGCTGTCGTGAGATGGCGCGATCGGACTCACAGTCCAGCTTGTTTCCAACCAACAGGAGCTCAGCATCCTCTGACGCGTACTGCACAGAACCACAACCGTTTTAAGTTAGTAAAGAACCGTTTGTTTCCTAGCGGAACATCAGTAATCTGTGGGTTTGATGGCTGGGGACCTTGTCAATCATTTTCATCCATTTGGGCAGGTCCTCAAAGGTTTCCTGTTTGGTGATGTCATAGACCAGCACGATGCCTTTGGCACCCCGGTAATACGCTGAAGTGATGCTGTTGAAGCGCTCCTGTCCTGCCGTGTCCCTGAAAATTCAGCATTATTACTTTCATATGAGGTTCAGAGCAGAAACAAATCTTGTGTTACACTGCAACAGGGAAACAGTGAGATTTATAAGTCTGAGACCTATTTAAAATATTTATATTTTTAATTTAGGCTAAGCACAGGATTTTTTTGACAAAGATAAACAAAGAAACGCTATGATGTAAAAAGCTCTAAACTATTTTTCAGTGAAAATTGAAACTGTGAAATATTTTACAGTGAAACTGTATTAAACAAATGTAAATTTTTTTGGTAACTGTTGGTCTCAGACTTTTAATCCATTGTTAGATCACAGTTGTTGTAAACAGGAAAACATACAGGCTGAAGTTTTGTGTTTATTAAAGAAAGAGCACAAGCCATAGAACACAACACAATATCTCTAAACATGCTGGAGGTGAAGGTAAAATTTTAAAGGTCTCAAACAGAAAAAGGATGAGATTTGATTTATCAGAAATTAACTGAATGATGAACACACCAGTTTAAAAACAAGCTGATCAGAGGCACAGAAAATGATTTATTTTAATAAAAGAAAGCAACACCTTTCCTTTAGTTCATGCATCATTTAGGAAATAAACAGGATCAAGTTTTTGATTTCATATTGATGGACAAAAGACAATCAATACAACAGAACAAGAATGAGAAATTATTATCGCATATATAAAAATATATCATTTTTGTGATCATATATCAAAATATTGCATAGAATTTTATACATATCTGTAGCAAACAGTGCCCTAAATCAAATACTTTTCATTTGTGACAAATATTTATCTCTGTATTTTTACTGTACCTTATCCACCACAGTCTGCTGGTCGGTGAGGCATCACATGTCAGTGAGCAGTGAGTGAGGAGCAGGACACACTGCAGAGCGGGATGTGAGTGGATGTGTGTTACAGACATCACATTCAGTAACATTCAGAAGCTGACATACAGTGTGTTACAGACATCACATTCAGTAACATTCAGAAGCTGACATACAGTGTGTTACAGACATCACATTCAGTAACATTCAGAAGCTGACATACAGCGTGTTACAGACATCACATTCAGTAACATTCAGAAGCTGACATACAGCGTGTTACAGACATCACATTCAGTAACATTCAGAAGCTGACACAAGAGATGAAAAACAGACGGTTATACAGCATCAGTAATGAGTGAGATGAAATGAGACATTACATTAAACAGCACATGTGAGCATGAACATGTTATCACAGACACAATCACACAAAATAAATGTGATTGTACTGCTGTGATGTCACTATTAGCTTGATCAACAGATTGTGTTACGGTTGGTTAACTGCAGACAAACACAACAGCAGACTGAAACTCAGCCGCAACAGACGGAAGCGTCGGGATGAGACTGTTCTGGAATTTCTGACTTTGTGCATCTCATGCGCCTCTGAGAAACAGGAAGTGACATCATGGCCTCAGTCAATGATAAAGACACAACGTTTCCTCCTGACTTACCAGATCTGTAGCCTGATCTTCTTTCCTCTCAGCTCTACAGTTTTGATTTTAAAATCCACACCTTTAAAAACACAAACAGAACAGACAAAATAAACACACAGAAAATATTAAGATACATAAAACAACCACAGCTGAAATAAATCAAATCATTTACAAGTAATTTACTGGGAACTAATCTGTGTGGCAGAAAAATTGTTAAATTGTTTTGATTTTTTATTCTTTAACAGCTGGATGCTTAAAACTTGTTTATTTCTTCTTCCTCTGTTCTCTCTGATCAACTTGGTCTCACAATGATTTTAAGAAATTCAGCCCAGGTTACTCAAGTAACTAACAACAAACATGTCAACTCTCAACAGTTTAACTGAAATTAACTTAAGCAAGACTGTTGCTTCACAACCACACAGGCTGTGTGTCCTTGAAAAGAAAACTGGCCTCAGAGTCAGAGGGTTCATGCTAACACACAACACGCAATGCGTTACAAATTGCATTTTCACACAATCACATGCATAGCTCAGATTGTTCTCAGCATTTGCTGTCTGTCTGTATTTTCGCATTTATGACAGCGAAGGCAAATTCACTTTCTTTGACCGTATAACTTTCACAAGAGTGACAAAACATGTCACAGCAGCTGTGAGCGTGTCTGGCTATTTTGGGATACTGGGTTAGCATAACTAATCTGTCCGTAAGGCTAGTCATGAGTGATCTTGCCACTCAGTTTTAACAAGCGTCAAGCATGGATTCAGCATAAATGTGCTGTTGTTTCATTATTAACAGAGAAAACTGGTCTTTGACTCAGATCAGAAGTGACTCCGAACATCTTGCTGAGACGTGTTGACGCTGTCAGGACTGCAGATAACACACTGGTCCCAGTGCAGTGTTGCTTCTCATATTACACGAACCCACATCTGTTCCAGTTACACATGAAACACGTCTCGTTTCTTGATTTCAACATCACAGGTTCATACTTGGATGGACAGATTACTTACAGTTAACTAAACAAACAACAATATTAAACATCTGTGATCATATCAAATCATCTATAGTGGACAATCTATGATAATACAGTTTCCTAATAGTTCATTATTATTAATGCTTCAGTGAATATATGCAATTCACTGGTCTTATAAGCACAGAAACTGTAGGTATAAGAACTAAACAAACACTAGTAAACAACTAAACTGACAGCTTATCTTGTCGACTACCAGACTGACAGCTTACACCAACTTCTTACCCACGGTGGACTTGCACGCCTCGCAGAAGGTGTCATCCGTGAATCTCTCCATCAGGCTGGTCTTCCCCACGCCGCGGGAGCCGATGATAATCACCTGCAGTTTGAAATCAGCGACTCTAGGCGGCATCTTCCTGCGGCGCTGAGACGCTCCCACGGCGGGCGAGCCACCGCCGGCCCTCCGCTGGACACCGAAGCCCGACTCCATTCGCTCCTAACGACCGCTCCGCATCTGTCACGGCCCGGCCGCTTTAAACACGTCAGGGGGAAACTTGGAGAAACTTTAAATGAGCTTTTTTGCGGAGTTTGTCAAAGTTTGGATCTGCAGCGGTTGTTGTCCTGCGCCGGGAGAGGGAGAGCGGACGTGACGTCACCTCCTCTTCCGGTTGCGACGCATTCCGGAGATTATATATTTTGTAAAACAAATATAAACTTAGACATATATTCTTTTATATAAACACTTATTCTTTTTCTTTGGGAAATAGTGAAGCTTTTTGTTTAACAGAAAGCCCACAAGTTTATATTTAGATAAGAAAGTCACGTATTTTTGTCTTCTATGTAATTACTGGTTATGTTTAGCAGAGGCTGAAGATAATGTCTTATATTTTGGGATTTAACTATATGTTTTGTTTGTTTGTAAAGCTGAAGCATCCTATTCAACATAACGTTATATATCAAAGGATAAAACCAACAGTTTCTCGTTTGACACAATAATAACATACGTATCTGTCTTTGCTTTATAGTTTAAAAACATACACTAATATATTGAATGAATGGCATTTTATTTGTTTTTCTTAAGAGGCTATAATGTACATTCATTTATAATGAAATGCAAAGTGCTATGTTACATGTGCTTGTTAAAATGCATTTATAAACCTTATTATATACGTTCATAAGTAAATATAAAAGACAAACGCACTGCTGTATGGCAGCATCCCACTCGGGCTGCCGTAGAAACACAGCGTGACGCGCATGAGGTCTTAAGAAGATTCAGGATCATCTACGTAACGGTCCATCATCATCCTCCTCTGTGTCCTCTTCATCCGCACAACCGTGAGACATGGCCGCACAGAAGATAAACGAGGCGCACGATCACATCGCCAAAGCGGAAAAATGGTGAGAGAGAAACGCAAACATTAAATAAGCGGATCTGTGAATTACGCCGGAGATCCGACAGGCCTGCTGGCTTTGATGTCGACATGTCATTACAAACAAACGACGATAACATGTCCTGATAACAATGAGATGCTGGGATGCGGAGTCGCTCTGCTGCTCCATCATTAGTGTTCATGCAGCGACATAATCGCAGCGTTTGTTACCTTGGCGACCGCTGCAGTGGTGCTGATGCTGGGCGCTGAAATATTGTGATGGGGGTCAGTAGTACAAACGCGTGTTAATTTCCCCTTTATACGTGTTTTAAAGAACAGAGCACTTTAAAAACGAGTCCTTGTGTCATTTTAAACCTGTATGTAAGCTTAAAAAGATCCCTTTCAATGAATCTTATTCAGAATTCAGTATTATTTCTAATGAATCTTTAATATATATATAGCCATCCAACTATTTAGGCTTCAACAACAGTTTTCTAACTTTTAAGTTTTTTAAAGTAAAAGAAACATTGAAAGTGTTATAGTAAAGGTTTTTCTAAAAAAAAAGTGTTTTAAATAGATTTGTTAAAAAAGTTCTACTAACTTTACTGGAAGAACGTTTATTGAGAACTGAGAACTGTTATAGAATGTTAGCTAATGTTTTGAGACAGCGAGTAATGAACACAGAAGCATTGGACCGCATTAGAGTGTGTATGACAGCTGTATGTGAGAGACCTGTGGTATTCATTTTGATCTCACACAGTTTGAAAACCAGCATGACCAAATGGAAACCAGACTATGATGGGGCTGCGTCAGAGATGGCCAAAGCAGGTGATGATGTTTTTACAGTATAAATCACATCATGATGTTCTGTAGATGTAATATCACAATTACTGTTTTACACAAATGTCTGGTTTTTTACCTTAGCTGTGGCTTTCAAAAACGCAAAGCAGTTTGAACAAGCAAAAGACGCGTATCTGAAGGAGGCGGAATACCACACGGAAAACAAAGCGTATCCTTCATCTGACTGACATCAGATCGGCTCATCACTAACACACTTCTGTTACTCATTAAACCACAAGACAGAGTTACTCACCGAACCAGAGCGTTTGTAGAGCGTCCCCTAGCACAGGATGTCTGTGATAAAAGAATGAACAGTGTCAAATTTGTACACATATTAATTCACATTTTCATAAAATATTTGTTAAGGTAAATCTGTTTATGGTTTCAGGTGTTATGATTGTATATTCAGTGGTGTTTGGTTAAAGCTACAGGTCAGTTTAAAACATTCTCCTTACATTTACCTGATCCCCACATTTAACACACAGAATTAAAAGAACGTAAAGTGATCAATGTTATGTTTGAAACAGAGATGCGACAGAGAGGTGAAAGTTACAGATTTCACATTTAAAAGTTGGTTTTGTTGTTTATCTTGATGCTTTAATTCACTTAACAAACTTCACAGACTCTTCCATGCAGCCAAGTAAGTGAAAGTTAATATTATTTATTACTAATAAATCAAATTTATTCCTGTAGCTTAACTGGTGGAGCATTGCATTAGCGGCGTTGTGGGTTTGGATAAAAGCGTTTTCTAAATGCATGAATGTCATTATGTGTAGTTTACTCATTATTTCAACATTATAAATATTATTATGTGTTGTAATCACTCATTGTAAAATGTTCTGTGATGGTTTTCAGAGCGTATGAACAAGCAGGCATGATGCTAAAGGTGAGTTTCATACAGTAATAGTCACTCACATGAATGTTACAGAGAATGTTATGAATGTTATATTCTGTGTGACTCTTGTGCTGTTGAAGGACATGAAGAAGATGCCAGAAGCCATCGAGCTGATAGAGAGAGCCAGCGTGATGTACGTGGAGAACGGAACATCTGGAACAGCAGGAATGGCCCTGGACAGGGCAGGGAAGTGAGTATACAGACTGCTGACAGATTGAAACACCATCCAGCTCACTATTTTGATGCTGTAACAACGTTTACATAACATTTCCACTAAATAACAAAAACAATTACTTCTTGAAACGTTTTGATATCAGCTACCACTTTTAATGTTTTAAATATAAATGTAAATTATAAATGTAACATTTAAACATGACAAACTTTCTGAGACAAAGCCAACGTTCTGAGAACATTCCCTGTGTTTCTGAAATGCTGTTCAGTATTGAATTGTTTATCATATTCTAATGAAATAAAAGCTTTAGTTTTCTCTAGTGGATCATATAAAACAGCAGTGTTGGGTTGGTTTTATTGAACTAATAAATTTATGTAGGGCTGAATAAAGTCTGTTTATGTGTCTCTAGCTTCTCTTTTATTCCTGCTTACAAACACAGTTTAGTTAACAGTGTTTATTGCTGGCAAAATGTTAACTGTGCCCTCATTTGTAAGTCACTTTGGATAAAAGCATCTGCTAAAGGGATAAATTGAAATGTAGATATAAGAAATCGCTTTTCATTTGTTTTAATAAAGTGAAGCGACTCAGTGTGTGTAAGCATCTCTTATCATTACCAGTGTTAACTTGTCCTGTGCACTTTTTAGACTAATCGAGTCGGTGGATCTTGAGAAAGCCGTGGACTTGTACCAGAAAGCAGCTTCTGTCTTTGAGGTGGGAAACACAAACATAATTCTCAGCTCAGGGTTTGTACAATGTGAGTTTTAATGTGAGTAACTCCTAATGAAACGTCTGCGTCTGCAGAATGAAGATCGACTCAGACAGGCTGCCGAACTCCTGGGAAAAGCCTCCAGGCTTCTGGTTAGACTGCGCAGGTGTGTATTCAGTGATTATTATCATTTCATTTATTAGTTATACTTCTCTAAGTTTTAAAGCATTTACTCAATCTTTATTTATATTATTTTTATATTATTATTTATATTATTTTTTGTTGTTCCAAACTCGGTGTCCCGTGAGGAGCTTCTGAACAACAGAACTTCAGCACTTACCGTGTGGTTGATGTTTCTCCCCACAGGCTGGATGAGGCGGCCGTATCCCTTCAGAAAGAGAAAAACATGTACAAGGAAATTGAGAACTATCCCACCTGCTTTAAGGTAAAGATTTAAATGAACTAAACTTAGTTTTGTGGCTACAGATCGAATCTTATAGATGCTAAAACTGATGCTAAAATAGATGCTAGTCACTGCATCATTTGCACGTCTGTTCTTGTTTGCAGAAAACAATCGCGCAGGTTTTGGTGCATCTACACAGAGGAGATTTTGTAGCAGCAGATAAATGTGTCAGAGAAAGTTACAGGTAACAGATGCTGCCCAGGTTGTGAAAATATATATATATATATATAATGTTAAAAAAGTTCTGCCAAAGTTAGTGCAGGAAAGTTTTTGAGCCAACATTCTGAGAACATTCCTTTCCACAGTCTTCCGGGATTCAGCGGGAGTGAGGACTGTGTTTCCATGGAGACGTTACTGGCAGCCTATGATGAGCAGGATGAAGACGGGGTTTCACGTGTGTGTAACTCACCATTACTCAAGTACATGGACAATGATGTGAGTCTCATTAATCCAATATCTATATAAACGATTCTTCATTATTAAACACACACACACACACAAGTGTGTGATGTTCTGAGACACAAGGACACACAACACACAGTACTGTACAATAATGAGATTAAAAATCATCTCCAAAAGACAGTTATTTTAGCTTAATGGTTAGAAACCATTGGAAACACTGACTGTATTTATTTTAATTAAAAGTATATTTAAAAATGACCTTTATGTTGTTTTCCATTGTTAACAGTCTTGTGTTTGTGCAGTATGCAAAGTTGGCGGTCTCTCTGAAGGTCCCGGGAGGAGGAGGAGGAAAGAAGAAGAAATCTTCCGCTGCTCCTCAAGGGGGCAGCACTGCGCCACCGCCGGCTGAGGAAGAGGATGATTATGAGGGAGGTTTGTGTTAATGAGAGCAGCTCCTTCACACGTGTGACAGGAAGAGGTGTGTGTGTGTAAACCAGTATTTAAGTGTTTCCTCTCTTTGTTCAAAGCGGAGTCATTTCCGCTTAGAAATTCCATCATTCCAAGAAATTCCATCCCTGTGTGTTTTGGCTGCGTCTAATTTTCTGGGCTTATCAAACACACAGAAAAGCTGTGACACAGATGGGCTGTGGACCTTTATTTAAAAAAGCACTCAATCATTTGAAAATCTGTTTGAAATGATGTCCCCCCACAGGGGATGCAAACTGCAGCGTATCGATAGGCAAATAAGGGTTTGTTTTACAAGGGGAGGGTAACATCAAGGTGGTCTCCATGTTGAGATCACATGACCAGTCAGATTCCATTACATAGAAAAACTACTGTTTTCAGATAACTGCTCAATTGTAATAAAAATACTGAGTGCACTTTTAACTTAAGAAAATATGTAATTTCTGACCACTAGCAGCACTAAACTCAATTGCAATATATATATATATTAAAATCAACAGAATACTATGTGGTGCAAATAGTTGCACAGAAATTCAAGGACAGTGTTAAATAAGTAGTTCATCAAAATATGATATTCTATAAATTACTCACCTTTCACTTTCTTCTTTGACACGAGCGCAGCTGTTATTCAACAATATCCTGCTCTTCCCAGCTTTATAATAGTAAAGCAAAACAATGAAGCAACACAATACGTTTTTTAAAGAAAACAACATCTTGAGCGTGAACTATTCCCATAAACCCCTGTAAGTTTTGATGTATAGCCTTTGTTTGACTTGATGTTACGAGACACACATTTGAAAATGTTTAAATTTGATCAGATGTAGTTTGTACAGAACTTTGATGTTTATATTTATTTGTGAACAGTCTGTGATGTCAAGTGATACAATTTGTAAATGAATGTGTATTTGCCCATGATGTACAGTCATTTATTCTGTGTCGTTGTAATGAGATGCAGCTGTTGTGAATGATACAGTGTTCATGTCTCAAATGTGCAACCAAACCATTCAAATAATGAAAATGTCACTGTTTTGTCATTGTCTGCTAATATGAGTGTTTCCCTGTTGTTTAAACGGATAACGTTTAATCCTGTAAAACAACAATTAAAGGATTTATTTAAGAGAAAGAAAGTGATTTAGGGCAGAATTGAAAGATTAAATAAACGAGAGTGGATGAACCTGTTGTGTTTTTTGTCTGGTTATGATTTCTTTACATGTGAATGTTTTATTATACGCATGTATAAACTGGTGCGCGGTGACATCACTGCTCTCCATGTTCACATGACTATATAATGTTGAACAAAGTCTTGCCATTTTAAAAACACATTTGGCTATAAAATTGACAAACTTAATGACTTTAAAACATTATAATTAACATTCCTCCCGTCACCCACAGGCAGTACTGCCCCATACATTGTTTTTTAATTCAGGGTAATTTAAATAAAGTTGTGAAGACCAAAATATTTAAACTTGTGTCAATGTAATCTGAGGTAAAACATTCAGAAATAAAACAGCCGTCGCTCCTTTAATTGTGTGCTTTATTTGAGGTCAATTAACCCATTTCCTGGTTCGTCCGGTACACAGTTATGTCCTTCCCTTTTTTCTTGTGGCTGGAAAAAAATGATGCACACGTAACGTTATTAAAGCGTTTCATGTCAAACGTTATTTTTCATTCATGCTATAGTCTGTAATGCATAGTTCAGAGTTCAGACAATTTTCTTCTCAAGCAATAACAACCAACAATCCTTCAGGGTGAAGCTCACATCCGGAGTCCAATACGGTACATTCCTACTGTACATCTACTGTAAATCGAACACACAGCCAATCAGAGCCTCCGTCGGTTAACATGTAATACCCTGGACCAATGAACAACTCTTTCCTGAGTATGGCTCCCAAGAGTGTACAATACAAATGTGTTTTATATTTGATGTCCCCCGCCTGTCGTATTGCTCGAATAAATACAAGAACATTGTTCAAACGTAAGTCAAATTTCTCCCCATGTACAAACACCTTCTCCAGCCCTTGCAGAGCTTATTTAGGAATAATTTATTTAGTACGCTAACTATCTAGGAATCTTTCATGCCTTCAGCGATGTAGCCTACCAGTTAACTAATGACTAGTTAACTCTTGACCAGTTAACTAATAACTAATACTCATTATTCATAATATACGCCTGGTTCACTTCAAGTCAAAGGTTTTATCCATTAAACAGAAGATGTTGAGTGATTCATGAATAATGTGATACAGAACGATTCAGAAATGTTTCCTCATTAATTACGATTCAACATCAGTTTCCTGTGAGTTACCAAAAAGTCAACGTACTTCAAGCCTTATAAAACACTGAAAGTCCTTTTGTCCCAAATCTGTATTGATAAATTACAGATGAAGTCTTTAAAGTTTCAAGAGGAAAAGTTATTACTGCAAACGTTCCTTTTCATGGTTGTTTGAGGAAAAAACATTGACGTTTTTTTTTTATGAGGAAATGATCTGTTATGTATTCCTGAGAAAGGTGGTAAATTATAACGCATTTAGTTGATTGTACAAATAAAATAAGGCAAATATAGATTGTCTTGTGATTCACAGAACCCCGAGCTAAAAAAATCGAGCGAGTTTGAAGTTGGTTCTGTGTTTCTTGTGTTGAACGTGGCAAGATTTTAAGCTGTCCGCCATTGGTCCATCATAAGGGGTCTCCCCCCCAATGCATGCACTCCCTAAGGTGAAAGGTCATGTTCAAAGTGACACATGCCTGGAAGCCCTAAAATTCATCACTTTAAACAGGAAGCCCTTAAAAAAACACCACAGATGGAAATTCAGGGACCACGCCCACTTTAAGTCTTTATCCAATCATATGTTACAGTGTGAGAACAAATGTTTCATCTGCTAGAACCGGGTTCTTCAGTTGAGTCCAGCAGCGCTCACAAACACAAGCAGTTAAGGTGGCACAATTCCAGCACACGGATCTGTGCTTTTGAAGAAGTTCAGAATTGCTCCAATTCTTTTACTCGTTCTTCTCTCTGGTCCATTTAATCATCGTTTCTGGAGAGCGGTAGAGGAAGATGAGCTTGGCGTACAGGTCTTCCTCCAGGTCCAGTTCTCCGGTCTCTCGGACCAGGAAGATGTCGGTGCAGAGTTTGAGGATGCGGTCCACGTTGGGTAACTCTTCAAACATGATGGTGTGCGAGATTCCGCTGAAAAACTCTCGCACGAACTTCCCGATAACCAGAACCACCGACATGTACAGACCCATAATCCTGTGCACAGGTGAGACATATTGGGTGTCAAACTGCAGGTTTCATTTACATTTAAAGCTGTAATCTGTAACTTTCTCCTCTCTACCATTTGAAAATTTTCTTAAGTTAATTTACACGCTAAATTAATAATCTTACCGTTGCAAATCAGGGTAAGCAAACCGTTATGAACAATAATCTGTCATGTTTGACACACGGTCATTTATTATAATTATTAAGGTTATTATGATAGGTTGTGTTCCTTTTAATATTGTCAAACATAAGAAGAGAAAAATAACATTTGGGAACCTATGTAGGAATTATGTTGAATTACCCGTATCCGGCCAGGAAGCCCAGACTCGGAGGACTGACTTGGTCACTGAACACATAGATCTCCAAACCCGAGTCGTTGCTGTTTTTGAGAAACCCCCCTGATATGGGCCCTCGTTCGGTCTGATTCACGATCCACCACTCCTGAACGCCGGACGAACTGTTCATGCTCGACCTCTTCAGAGACAGAGTGATGTTCATGAACTGTTCATCTTACAGAGCAGAGAGAGAGAGAGAGCAAGAGAAAATGAGAGGTAGAGAAAAGAAGAAAGGGAAACAGAGAGAGAGACAGATTGAGGGTGAGAGAAAAAGAAAAAACTGTGAGTGATGTTTTTCTCATATCTGACTAACTGTACAACTTATTTTTGACCTTTTAAATCTTTCTACTTCACTTTTTTTAACTCAGCACTACAGACATCCACTTTGTCTATGTTAGAAATGTTTGGGTTTTTTGTACAGTATTTGTACTATTGTGCTGTAGTACACAAACTATTTACATTAAACGACATCAAACGCCTGACTGTGGCTGAGATAAATGATGTGTTACCATGGTACAGCTGGTCTATAGGCTTGGCATTGGAGTCGCTCGGTGCTCTGATGTATCTTGGGAAAATATTTTTGATGAGCCTAAAAAAAAAAAACAGTCATTTATTATTTCTGAAACAGTCAGTGTGTGTGTGTGTGTGTGTGTGTGTGTGTGTGTGTGTTTGCATAAGATTTCACAGCTTAAACTCACACAGGATGAATGTCATTATCCTTTGTTACACTGTCGTTTAATAACCGTCCCAACGCCTGTCTGGTTTCTAGGTCCAGGTCTGTGGTGTGTTTTCCTGTCGCTGTCTCAGCTTTGGCACCTAAAGTTAAATTCCTGATAAAGACACAAGAATGAGTGAAACCTGATGTGGTTTTGTGAGGTTCCTCAGAGCAGATTGTGTAACTGTGTTGATGTTTCCTCTACCTCTGTATGGACCAGGTGATGATTAGAGGAAATGTGTCCTGTGGATTTATGAGTTTTTTAATGAGATCGTCTCTGCTGGGTGGACTGACGGTCCACAGCGAGTTGGAACTTCCTTCAAGATACGCTATCGTCAGGTCCTCATGGATGTAAGCTTCCAGAAATTGCTGCGCACTCTGCAGGACAAAAAAACTTTAGCTTTTATAACTGGCGGTTCTATCTGGAAACAGTTAGAACGTATCTGGACCAATTAAGACAAATGTTTATAGGTTTTAACAAGACGCAGCAGTTCAGTTATTAAAAATGAGGAGAAAATGTCACTTGCACCTCTGATGGCCTGAGGGTGAGAAAATGAACAGCACATCAGCAATGTTTGGTGTGACCTAACTCTATAAATAGCTGTTTTATTTTGAATTTTATTGGTTGGACAATAGTAATTACACAAAATATGGACAATTTGGGGAATGACACAAGTTTTGTTCTTACTGCATCGCTGCTGTAGACGAGTTTAAATGTTTCGAAATCTTTAGAGGTGATGTTTCTCAGCCGGGTCTGCTGGGCACTCATTGTAAATATTGGCTGCAACCCAAGAAAAAATGAATTTATTCTCATTAAATCTTCTACACGGCAATTAAGTCAAAAGACAAACAAGAAAGTAAGATGTGTGCAAGATGTTTCTCCTGAGAAACAGAACCCAGTGTCTCAGACCAGATCTCAACAACGTCTCAAGCTATGCACAGATAAAATCTGCAGGCTTTTTCAAAATCTTTTAAAATGACCAAATCATCTTAACATTTTCCTGCATTTGTGTTTTTTTATTGTTTTAAAGTCATGACAAAGTTCTTCTGGGTTCTCGGCTCAACAGGAAGACGTGTCTGGTGCACCTGCAGTCCTCCCAGCGTGAGAGTGACGGACACGTCCAGTGGTGTGTTCACCACTCCAGCCACAGACTTCACCAGAGACATGAAGAGCAGCGGAAACCAGACGATGCAGATGAGAAGCATGACTATCATTCCACCCATTCCATACTTCACAACCTTCTTCTTCTTCTGCCCACGGGGCTGAGGGTACCGCTGTACACACACACAAA
>JBAJNP010008534.1:0-20050 GCA_036877545.1 Yasuhikotakia modesta
AGGTGTAAAAAATAGAGGGGGGGCTACTGTGAGCTTCATCTACTTTAGGGTGTGTGTGTGCTGTCTTTAAGCAGGTGGCAGTCCCAGCTGTCCCAGTATTGATCCACAGCTGGTACCAGTATGGGGGGTGGGGGTCAGGACTGTGGGGTTTCCTTCCCAACACACACACACACACATACAAAGAATAAGAGTTTTGGACTTAAAATGATTTTTGGCTTTGAAGATAATAAACTTCAGATAATAAACTTTTGGTTGTGACCCAGAGAGACCCAGGGAGAGAGAGAGAGAGAGAGAGAGAGAGTGACAAGAGAGAGAGAGAAAGAGAGAGAAAGGAGAGAGACAGAGAGAGGGGGTTATGATGGATCAAAAATACAGCTTAATTAAAACATGTTACAATAAAACAGCAAAACTATTCCAAACTGAAATGTGTTGTGCTATGAACACAACTGTATGAGATGTTAAAGATATAAACCATTTACAATAAATAATAATACAAGACAACACAATTTGAAGTTTTTAAAAAAATAAATGTGTACAAATAGCGTATCAGTCATAGAATTTTTGCAAAAACTATGTGATATTGTAAACGGGAACCATAAAACGTGTTGACTCAATGTCAGAAAAGCTGCTGAGAGTCTTTGTTAAAGAAATGGGCCACAACAGGCTTTTCTGTCAATAAAAGCTGGCGGAGTGTTTCTCCATGAATGCAGAGCTGAATATAAATATATAAAAAACAAACAAAGAAAAAGACGGATGACACATTTTCAGCTGGCATCACTAAGGGCCTATTTCTGTCTGTCATCACTCCTCTGTTGTGATTCAAATGTGATTTTCCCAACTGTCATCGAGAGGCGCTCACACACACACACACACTCACACATACACAAACAGATTAGGATATTGTCATTATTTGCGGGAATTGTGTTATTGAGGGCAGGGCCGGTGGCTGGGGGATTGCCATTGTCCCAGCTCAACATAAAAGACAAGCAAAGGCAACAGACCAAGACTTATGGAAATCAAAAATAATACCAGCCACCAAAATAATAAGAGTGCAAAACAATAACAGGCCCATTATAAAAGAGGGGAAGAGAAGATGCCAGCTTAATACCTTCAGAGAGAGAGAAATCATAAAAAGCTTTGCTCAAATGCTGGAGATGTTGTTTCTGTATTATACCCACGCTGGGACATCGCCTGGTGCCTGTGAGCACACAAAACTATAACAATAGACAACAGAAAATAAATCTCTCCATGACCTACAGTCTCTCTCACTATCTCTGATGAAGGACAATCCTCCGACTCACAACGACTCCTAACACAGGCCTGTGAAAATATCCTGCTGTATGTCTATCCAAAATGTTTAAGACACAAATGTGAGCTGCTGTTCAGCGAGACACATACCTGGGACTCGATCAAATCTAGCCATATGTCACATGTACTGATATTAGCCAATCAGTTCTGTTTGTAACTGATAAGATTTAGTAGCACGCTAATATGGCATGACATTTTTAATTGTCAGATCAGGTTCAAATTAGTCAAAACGTAAAACACACAAAAATATAATATTTAAAATCTCTTTTGTTCAGACAGCAGAGTAGATTTTATGACACATTTGGAGCCAATGTTGTAGTTTAGACAAAAGCCAATGTAATCAATTTACTTGCTTATTTACTGTGAAGATATAGACCTCAAATGGGTCACATTATGAATTCATAAATCCCTTTAAGAAAACTGAAGGTAAAACTGTTTTTTCTTCATAATTGTTTGCACCCATCTTTTGTCCTTAAACTCTCTCAGTTACTGGCCAACACCGCATGGTAGCACACATACACACACGTGTATACCAGGGAGACAGCTAAGCGCACACACACACACACACACACAGAGAGACAGATTTATTGGATTAACACACAACATTTCATTTTTAAAGGTGCCAGCTCATCAGTTTCTACCTCACATACACACACACAGCTGAAATTATATCTACAGCACTAACCTAAATTACTGGCCGGTTAGCCCATCATAGATACAAAGGAGACAGTTAACACTACTGGGAGCAGAACTGCTGAGTGTGTGTGTGTGTTTGATAGAAGAAGCGCATCATCATCAGTAATTCCTGGACAGCACTCTTACCCCTCAGTCCCCAAACTTAGCACCGGATAAAACAATTTTACAGCAGATAAGAAACAGAATTATGTGTGTGTGTTTGTGTGTCTGTGTGTATATCATCAGAGAGTCTACTGCCAAAAAGGCTGACATACACAAAAAAACACAACACTAAAATCAGCAACAGCTAAATATCAGGACAGACTTACAGTATGACATCATGACCTACTGGCATTCTTATTGGCTGTCTCATTGTCATGTACTTTTAGGAGTAGAAAACACTATCAACCTTTTATTTTACAGTGTCATTATTACATGTTACATGCTCTTACTATAGTTCTAACCATAAATTATGCATAATTGGAAGCAACTAACTATAAACCGTACCCTAACCCTACCCTACCCTAAGTACATGCTGTTAATTACTTAAATACATAATTACACAATATCAATGACAACTTTAAATCAAATGTAAAATAAACGCTTAAAAAACAAACCAAAACAGAAGCACACTGCTGACCAACTGATCTGCCTCAAAGGAACGTTTTTGTTGTTGTTAACAACAATGAAAAGAACTGGTTTCGTTTGACACATTATGGAGAAGTGTTTAATGGCCAATTGTGTGCTTATGGTCTGAAGGCTTCTCTGGATCAGTGTGTGTGTGTGGTGTGTGTGAGTGTGTGTACCTGTCATGTTGTCCTCAAACAGCTTCTATAAGAGCAGTTCTACAGGCTTTGAGGGTTGTATCTGTGTTGGCTCTTGAGTTTTAAGCCGTTTAAGTCTGACATAATAGGTTTAATCCATCACACTGAGTCTATGGTTTAAAAAGAGTTTAAGTACTTTGTGGCGTACCTGTTTGACTCAAACACTGCACAGTCGTTAAAAAAGACATCAGACCTTTCCTTGTCGTTATATTGTAGACGGTTGTTACAGTTATAAGACTTCTGCTTTAGAAGTTAATAGCATGATATTAGATGTAAATCTTAATATTACTGTAACTGTAATATGCTGTACATACCATGCATCTACATATGTTTGTGTATGTGTGTGTTTTGTAATCTTCACACACACACACACACATACATGTATACATATTGTGAGAGATGTCTGTATTTCTGCAGGTCAACACGAGTTTGATCATCCCTCTGGTCTTCTTTTTTATCAAGTATGTCCTTGTTTTTCTCAAACCAAAACTAGCGAAACAAAACAGAAACAGACAGATGAAGTCACGCTAGCGAAAGATAAATAAAAACAAAGGGATTAGAAGTGTCTGTGTGCATGTGCCCCGCTAAAGGCACAACACTTTAATCAGACTCTTTTCAACTGCATCCACCAAAGCAATCAATGGCTAGAAGTCACAAGCAAATGTTAAAAACATTGTGTATTTTCTTTTTAAATAAGAGCAAGAGTTTCACTCTACCCTGTCTTAAACTGATAAATATCGCTGGACCTTATTTTTTGTTTCATATTTTCTGTCACAGTTTTGTGCGTGTATCGATGCTTTAGCAATACTGTATGCAAAAAGACACTAAGTAAAATAAATCAATAAGTATTTTTTAAAGTAGAAGTTAATTTTTAAAAGAATGTGTGTGTGTCTAGGAAAGATAGAAAGAACAAAAGAAAGGAGGACAGGAAAGAGGTGGGACAGACAGAGAAAGAGACACCTGGCTCAAGCTTGTGGATAAATATTTGGCTTTGAGGAAATATTTTCAAACACAACGATCGGTCTCCATCAACAGGCACCATCTTAAGAAGAAACAGAAAAATAAATATGCCGATAGATGCGGCGATAAAGATAAAGTGAAACTGACGAAAGCGGGACTGGAGGGATAAAAAGGACTGAGAGATTCCTGGCAGACGAAAAAAGAAAGAGAGAAATGAGCAGACAAATAAGAAAAAAGAAATGATGACATACTCAAACATTATTACAGTTAATTTTCCATGTTGTTTCCCCAACACCGTGTCATGGGTTTTCCAGTCTTTCATAATTTAAAAATGATTGTATAGAGGCTTATTTAGCACAATTCTAGCCAGTCTAAATACAAATACTAAGGATCTTAGTATCTTAAATCATTATTAGAAACTCATAATAAACTTGTTTTATAAATGAATGACTTTTCCATGATAGTGGAAGGGCTGCAGAGAATTCATGCCATATCTGATTTTACAGCTCTAAGCCAAAACAATAACAAAGCAATAGCAAAGATTCGCAGCAGACGACACACAGAGCGCCCTAAAAAAACTACAGCTTTGTGTGCACCACCGTGACCTTAGAACCTAAAGCTTAAAGCCATCTTTAACAACAGCAGATTAAGACACAACTTTGTGTGTGCATGTTTATTCCTGCTTCCAGCACACAGAGAAAAGGTCAAAACAAGGAATGTTTGTGCTTTGGCTATCTTCACCTGTGAATGTTTGTGAGGTGGGATTGGAGATAAATGACTGTGACCTTGCTTCACACCTGAGCCTTTACCCTGTAAAGAACCCTGTTAATCTGTATGTCAAATCCACACGTACACTCATAGGTACAAGATATGGGCTGGTCAAGTGTGAAAGTAAACCAGGGGCCTATAAGATTTACAGAAGGAAATATTTATAGTTTGCACTTTTATATTGGACAATTTTTATTACAAATTTGAATTACCAAATACAAATATTTTGAGGAAAATGTTTTCTCAATCTTTGGTATAACAAACACCATTTTAGTGTTTATTATCATGTTTAAATTTGATTTTAAATCTGACACTTACAATGTGGTTACAGACCTTTAGACTCCACTGCCTGTCTGAGAACTCCTGTAAACCCTTATGACCCAATTCAACCCAGTACAACAGCCATGCACACACACACACACATATATACACACATATCTGTATACATATACACACAGCTTGAAACAGCAGATCAGTATCTCATTCTAATGCTGTTGGTACATTGCATATACAACAGTAAGTCTGTTGTACTCTGCACCTAAAGGAAGTCAAACGATTTCTTAAGGGATTTAAAAAACATCATGCTGTGAGTCAATTTTGAAATAAGTTTTCAGGACAAATGCTTAAATAGTTGATCTGCAAACTTGTTACTAAAGATATAATGTGGTTATGAGCTTATGTGTTTGTGCCTGAGATGAATCAAATTTTAGCTGCTAAAAATGAACAAAGAATCTCTGTTTGTGACTGAAAGTTCCCATTAGTTCCCATTAACAGATACTCTAGAAATAGAAACATCCAATGCATCTTAAATATCTTGTTTCAAGTAGATTAGTGTTTAAAATTGAAACTGACTGAAGGTGGATGAAACTTTCACTGGGTTTTATTAAAAATCGATAACCAGTATTAAATGCACTAATAAACACAATCATGAATAAAACAAACAGTCCTAACCAAAATAACAATCTATCACAAATGAAAACTCAATGTAACACCCTAAGGGACAAACATTCACTGAATGGGAAAAAAACTCATTGAATTCCTCCACAAAGAGCGCACAGGTTAATATTCTTTTTAAATGAATCCCGTCAGCTTCTGAGGCCCTGATCTAACGAAATTAAACAAAGCAAAACAGCAATAAAATTTGAGAGCTGGTTGCATTCAGTTCAGATTAATCCCTGAAGAGACACACACACAAACTTTCCTATTTCATTCTCCACACCAGCTTTGCTCAGCATGCCTGGCTGGGTGGCTGAATTATTCTGTGTGGTCTCCAGAGAAGCGCGGGACCAGGGGCAGCATGTAGACCAGTAGCCCACGTAATGTGCTCTCTACGCAGGCACAGGGCCGCAGCGAGGACCCCTGGGCAGAAGGGAAGTGAGGTGGAAATGACTTTAAATGTTTTGGACAAAGTCCACAAAAGGCAGCAGATCATCAAAAAGAAAAGAGAGAAAGAAAGAGAGAGAGAAGAAAACAATGATGGAATGATACAGGGAGAAAAGTTGGAAACCAAATTCCTCGGTTCACAAACACAGACACCGCTAGTTATTAAATGCTCATCTATTTTTTAGAGAGTTTGACCCCTGAAACTTGTTTAAAAAGCAAACTAAGAAGCAAGCAAGAGCATGTGAGAGATTTAACACAATCAGCCAAGCTCAAATTAAAACACCCAAATGGAAATTGAATGTTCTTTTCTCTTTTCTAATCTCACAAGGTTTAAAGTTATTGTTTGTTTCAAATTTTTGCTTCACCCACTGTCATTTTTTCTTTCATTCTCTCGTTCCTTCAGTTGGACCCAATTAGTTTCAAGAATTCAGACCTTGAATGTGTAATGTATTTCTCCAGTCAGTCACATGCTGCCCTCTAGTGGCTGGAGGTGGATATGAGCACAGGCAGCTCACCCATAGGCAAAAATTCTGTCATTATTTCCTCACCCTCATTTTGACTGAAAATCTTTCCTCCTCGGCAGCATTCAAGAAAACGGCTTAAATTTAAATGATCCAAAAGCTTTGGAAGAAATGGAATATAGCTAACACATCACTTTATACAATGCTGTTAGGGATAATCCGTCATTGTACGGCTGCATACAGATTCTTCAAAAAATATCCTTTTGTGTTCTATAGAAAATATTGTTTTACAAATGAACACAATATGCTGATACTAGAAATAAAGGCCAAAATGACTGGAAAGACCACTTTTTTGCCTCCCTCTATCGCTCTCTCTCTCTCACACACACACACACACCGCCAAATAGGGCAGCTCAAGGAGCTTTGATGTCGGTTTCTCCTTGGAATGCTCTCTTCTCCTTTCTTGCCTTTGTACTCCTCTACTTCTATCCCTCTTTCATTCTTTCTCCTGCGTTTCTCACAGCAGGACACATAGCAGAGTGAACCAGTGTCCACCATTAATTACTGAGAAAAATGCTTGTTGATGAAGGGCTCTATGATTCTGTCATGACAACAAAGTTGGGATGAAATTGATGAATCATGATTGTAATCAAACCTTTTTAATTAAAAATGCTACAAATATAAATGCTACAATAAAAAAATATAAGGATTCAAAATGTCCCTCCCTTAGCTTAGCCATTATGATAAGCGCTTTATAAATAAACCTGAACTTAGCTTAGGCAAACATAAAAAAAAAACTACAATTAAAACAGGAAACAATGCCTGCACTGGTCACAGAGAACAGAAAGCATATGTTTGTGGAAGACAGGAGTGTTTGTGAATAGAGAGGAATTCTGTGTGTTTTGGGGAAAATGGAGTGTGTGTGTGTGTGTGTGTCTTCTCTCATTGCTGGTGTCAGATGGCATGTCTTTGATCAGTCTGTTATTAGTGAGGTGTGTACAGACAAGAGGAATTCAGCTCACAAGCTTTCTGTTCTCACCCACCTCTCTTTCCTCCCTCCTTCTGTGTACACTCAACCCAAACAAAGAGAAACATTTCTCATCTGTGAACGTTCATTAACAAGTACAGAGATTTATCTCTATGATTTATCACACACATAAATCATACAGCAAGCATTAGTGAGGATTTCACATGATAGACACCATGGTTTCCATACCCAAAGCTTGATATTTGCTGTACAACCAACACCTAATTCTCACAGGAACCTACTGACATTATTAGATTTAAAGCTAAACATGGTTTGTCTACTTATGAGCCTTTCACATAGCAAAGACCACTTCAGTTGTCCAGACAGGTCTGTTTACAACATATTTCATTATATTTGTAAGCATAGTCAAACCTGTTAACATAGTCAAACCTCTCTCTCTCTCTCTCACACACACACACACACACACACACACACACACACACACACACACACACACACACACACACACAGCATGCCTGTTTGCAATAATCAGGACAAATGGGCACACTCTGACCAATGTTTATCACTGCTAATGAGAGGGAAGACATGGACAGGAGCTTTCCAGCAAAGATAGATATATAGACATAAGATCAGCGGGTTGATGTCTGCTGAGCAGACAGATGGATAGAAGAGCCCTATTTGGACCCATGCCCATGTTTGGTGTGGATCCAAACAACCTCTCTCAAGAGAGATGCCATATTCAAAACAGAATGCTAGCAACCCGTTAGCAACTCAGAGCTGATGATGTTTACGCTACTCATACAGCTGCAAGAGGCTCCTAACAGACATACTGAGAGAGAAAAGAGAGGAATCTGAAGAAAAGATATGATAATTAATGGATGTTTTGCTCAATACGTCTCCCCGGATAGAGCTTTGACTCTAAATTGTACATGTTTGTTTCTGGTTCCCGTGTCTTTTGGGATACAAGTTTGTCTGCAGGCATGTGTGGATTTCCAGTGTGTGATTATAAAACGCATGCAGGGAGATTTTAATCAGGGAAAACACTTTCCTACAATTTTAATCTGTGGTGGAAGTGATTAAATTTGTGAGCATCAGTAGCATTTCAGCCAATCAAACGGCAAACACAGCCCAGCCTCCCGCTATCAGTCACAGGTTAAAAAATGTTGATGACAACAAGTGCTTTAAAATTCACTCTAAAACAAATTTCTAAAACAAATCAAATCATTTAGCACTAATGCGTCCAATGAGTAAGTGAGTCTTTCTAAAGGATGGGAAGGGAAAGTCACTTAGTTGAGTGAAGTATTTCTACAGTAAGTGAAGTGCTCTTTTGTTAAGGTTAGTTACATTATAATTCTATGTGTGTCTCTCCAAAAGCAATGGATTACAAACAGCCAGTTGTCTTCTTAATCTCCTTAACAGATCTGAAGTTATTAGCCATCTAGTTAGAGAAAATTAATCAGCACTTTAGAACATCGATCAATCAGAATTAAGCATTAAATCAGAATTAAGCCCTATAGCTTATATAGAAAGATAACCACGTAATAAAGATTTTATGTGTACGATCAAACTGGCATAACCTTAATGCGTTTAGTCTATCAGACCACTAGGGGTCAGTCTATACGTAGCAAACCACCCCATAACCGTTAATGGGATTGTAAATGGCACTTACATTTTCAATAACAAAGGTCCACTCTTTGTCTTCAAACTCTTCAGCGTGGGGATCCTGAAAAACAACACAGGGATGAATCCAAACGACAGAGGTGAAACAGAGATTAAACAGAGGCCAGTGCCTCAGACTACACAGATTATACTGTAATACACACATGTCTCACACAATATTAACTCTGATCAATATTTAAAGCCTGTTTAATAATGTTATTTGGCATGTAGCCATTTAATAAGTAATACATTATTTTTATTGCAAAATAATCTTGCTCTTTTTATTTTAAGGTTTATTTTGCAATGACTGATTAAACATCACGGTCTGACAAAAGTTGACCTGACCTGATCTTCTAGAACTTTCACCGGTCAGCTGACTGCATGGTTGGCAGCATAAAATGAAACATTAATGATCTTGTGAGGGCAAACTGACCAACAGCACTGAACTCTGGGAGATGCAGTTTTACGTTACACAGACTATTGTGTTGTGGTTTGGTGATGACAAGACTGATAAGTAAAATGTTTGGACAAGCACTTTGTGGGTCTGTGCGAGACGCTGACCTTTGTAAACACAATGTGGAGACTGTAAGAGGATATTTAATTCCAGGTCAGTCTGTCAGCGCTAGCTCGTAACTTGTGTCTGCTGTACTTTAAAGTCAATGCTTTGACCACTTTAGGACGGTCATTCTGAAATGTTAGGGTAACGTTATTACAACCTTAAATTGTTAGCTGGGATAACTATTCTTGTGGCAGTCTCAAAACATGTTATACATTACATAACCATGCAGTGATTCACTTTTAATCTACAACGTTAAATACTTCACAAATAAAGCTTCTTTTCCATCAGCATAGTAAGTTTATTCATAACAGTTAGTCACTCGTAAGTTATTCATAACAGATAATTATCAGTGCAGAAAGAGTTGCTTTAAACTATATAATACTTACATAACACTTTATCTCAGTATAATTCCTTATTAATGTGGAAAGCTTTGCAACTCTAAACATCCTGCAAGTCACACCATGCCTACAGCGGACATGAGCATCAAATCACATCAAAACCTTTATTATAACTAACCAACTGTTTTTGCTTTGATTTTTTAAAATCTTGTCAGGTATGTATCACAGTATAAACACTACAGCTGTCGTTTCTACAGTCTGAGTAAATATACTGCCCAACCCCAAATATATATATATGTCACAATATTACAATCCTAAAAAGACAGGAAATGTAATCAATTTAATCTTGTCAAGGGAAATCTGATCAGTCAATAATCACTAAAGAAAAGCTGTCAACATTTAACGGTGCATTAAAGTCCCATCTTACCAAATGAATGAGCTCCATATACAAACAGTAATGTTTATAATGTGTGTGTAATACATGCACTTCCTGCACTGCCAGGTGTGACATTCAGTTCTCATGCACCAGATGTAAAAATCTGCTGACCAGGGTCTTTAAAAGCCAAAGTACTGCACACACTTCCTGCTCTAATGTCAAATTCTGTTTCAGACACACTTGAAAAGTGAAGTAAAAATCAGTCTGGAATCTGGACGTCTAGACACCAGCAGCGCTGCTGATCCCCACCAATCAGCTTTTGGGAAACGGCCAACTGCAACGACTGGCCCAAATAACGTCTATTCTACTTGGCAACTGAATGACAGTATTTTGTGTGTGTGTGCTTACTTTGAAGAGGGTAACTGTAATCTCTATGTTCTCTGGAACAGGCCACACCACCACTCCTCTGTACGGGTTCTTGATGCCAGGCTGCCAGCTATGAGACTGCAAAGAAAAATAGCACATAATAAATTAATACAATATAATAATAACTGCACCAGAACTGCACAATGGGAAATAAATGTATTTTGGTGCAACTGCTTACTATGATTTTGTTAAACATCCTTTATTCATCCTTTATGCATAAAAATTCAATCTAGGTCCAACAAAAACTTGACCCACCTTGGAAGATTTCCTTCGGCTCCTGCGTGTCCAAACAACAACTAGCTTGTCCGGTTGCCTTAAACAAGACAAAAAAATGAATATTAATAACAGAGTATTATATCAATAATAAACACTACCAGCATTTTACATTTGAACATGATTAAATCATAAGGATTGCAAAAGAGAACAGATCAGATGAGAAATGAGAGCAAAAATTGTTGATTATTCTCAGAAAGAACTCAAAGTTCAACTGACACTGCAAACTAAATTCTGATCCAAATCACACACACAACACAAAAACCTGAACTACCAGCAAACAAACAAACATGCTGTTTTCAGAGGTTCCAGCACACCTGAGCAGCACAAAGAAGAGGAAGAACACAGTTTAGCTCTCTCTCTCTCTCTCTCACTCACTCACACACAGAATAAATATTCTGCCAATGAGCCTTGGTTGGATTACCAACAGTAAGAGGCTTGACCACAAACAGGTGTGTGTTAATACATGTGTGCTAACGTGTGTGTGGTAAATGTATATAAAAACTAGTGATTTCTCAGTAAACTTTCTAATAAATACCAATATATTTTGACCTTGTGGGAAAATCTTTTTAAAAAAAATCTTAAATCTTTTAATCTTAAAGCAGAAAGGCCTCTGTGATAGTTAGGTTTAGGGATAGTGCAGGGAGAACACACAGTTTTAAGACCATTCTGTCTATGGTCTCCCCATAAAACATGCAAACCCAACATAAATACTGTTAACAAATGTATCTGTGTGTTGCTGGATGCACTGTAAGTCACTTTGAATAAAAGTGTCTGCCAAATCTATAAATGTATTGTGTCCAAAAAACCAGTGAGAGAAAGAGCAAAACCAAATTTCACTGAAAAAAACATGCACAGAGCACTTCATTGTTTCTCTACAGTTATAGAAGACACACACACACACACACTTGGACACAAACTCTCTCATGCCCTGAAGCATCTATCAGTGCATCATGCTGTGTGTGACATGGAGCATTTAGGACAATCTGTTTCCAGCCATGAATACAGCTCTCTCCACTTTTTCTTTCTCAATTCGTATTTCTGCTTCTCATTTATGTGTGTGTGTGTGTGTCCTTTAGCTGATATGCAGTACTGCAGCCCAGTGACCTCACAATCTATGAATACAGTATTCCAAATCGGTATGACAATGTTTCCATTTACAACACTCCCTCAATTCTCATGCATTTCTTGTCTGTAGCAGTGATGTTTTATTTCCATGCACAAAATATTATTTGATGTTAAAGATCTGGTAAGCAAGAAAAAAACTCTCCCACTCCTTTTTTTTGAGGAAACTGCTGCAAGTTTTGAGGAAACACATTTTCCCTTGCCAGTGTAAATGAATAATGGAGCTACATAGGAGATACTAAAAAGTAAAACCATGGCACAGATGCAGAAATATGACAGGCCCTTTAGCCCTTATGTGTTATCACTGCTGTCTCTGTTTCAATGTGTTTCCTGCTGTAATCTCTCCAGCATTCAGAATCAGAGAGAACCACACCTGTAAGTCATTTTTGGTTCATGTTATAGCTCAAAAGCTGCACTCTGTGAAATAACTACAGAGATCCTTCCAGTCAGTGGGTTTAGCTCAGATCTGTGAGTGCAGTCCATAAGGCTCTAGATACATTAAGACTTCCATTATCAGCCAAAACCAGACGGTCTTATCTGATCACACATTCAAAGTCCATCTTAGTCACTGTTCGCTACAACAACCCTGACCTTACAGCCAAATTAGAGCGAGTCTGGTGTTTATTTTGGTTCGTGTTATTCTATCACTGGCACTGTGTTGTTTAGACACCTGGCAGGTCTTTGCTGACAGCCCCCCTTCAACATCTGAGGTGTGGGGCATTGAGCCAAACACATCTACAGCGACCAGATTCTTAATCTCTGTTTTTGAGGACAAAATACGTGAGCTGAGTCCCAGGCTGCAGCTTGCACCTGTGTTTTATTATAATAAAAACTCTGAGATACAATAAAACACTCCTTTGGTAGCATTTTAATAAAAAGCATTTAGTGTGTTCAGCAGCACTTGTTAAGTATAATATAAAGCTAGATTATGTAAATTTGAAACATTGTAGGTGTCTTGTAGGTGATTGCTTGAATAAGCATGCCCCAATATATTAACTGTACTAATTTTGTGTAGACTTAAGCAGCCAAATTAACTACTGTAAAATGAAGATTTAATAACTATAGTTCTAATAAACTCTTTGTATCCTAAGTGATCTTGCGCACTGGTTACCTTGGCAACCTGTTCCCATTTTCCCATCACTTTTAAAACTTTTGAAAGGTCTTTCCTTCCCAAAATTCCTACATAATGAAATGTAGTCTTGTGTAAGTCTTTTGAAATAACACATTGCAGCTTTTCTCTGATTCTGTTGCACACTCTGGGTTACAGGAATTAGGTTGTAGGGTTAAGACTGAGCTGCAGGCGTTCAGTCTAGCTGGTAAATGTAGATGTAAAACATCCAATAATAGAAAATAAACACCCCCATAAAAGCCCAATGGAAACTAAAGTGGGTGTGAGAGAGAAATCTTACTCCTGAAATCGCTTCAAAAATCAAATAAGTGATGAAATAGACTAATTGATTCGAGGAGGCAAATGACATCAAGACACTAATTACAACAACTGCAGATCTGAGGGAAACTGACATAAATAAATGAAAAGATAAGAATGACAAAGTGGGTCATCGCTCAGCAGGAGATGTTATCGGCAGGAAGTGGAGCAGGGCAGAGTCACAGACCAACTGCTAAACCCAGTAGAAAATCCTTCAAAGGGCATGAGAAGCACAGCTGCTCAAAGACATTTAAAGATGCTGTGCATCTTTAGGAGGTCTATAAAAACTGGAAAAAGCTATTTGTTGGCATGTTTCACACTTCCGGATCATTCCAGGCTGTCTATTTTTGATTCCTAATATCTAGTATTACTATATAACCAAGAGACATTTCAATACACAGTGAATGATATGAACTGTTGTTGTTTTAATATGTGGTTTATTTCAATAACAGAGCGACTGTTATTGAAATAAACAGGAATGCTAATTATAAAGTAGCGAGACCTACAGAATTCTATAGGAACAAAAGCTGTAAATACACAGAGTTTTGTCAGCACCCGGTTCAGTTTTACAACATTCATAACATTCACTGTGGATTAGACGCTGAAGGCACATACATAATGACAAATGCATTCAGGCACTTTAAACAGACCAACCGGTTGTTTGTTCTGACCTCTGATTCTGCCAAGATTATGTAAACAAACCTCTTGACGGTATACAAAGACTTATCAGTGAGTATTCTAGGGAGGTGTGTTTCTAAGAAAACCAGATATTTACGTAGAACAGCCAAAACAAGCAGCAATTTCTGGAGAGATTCTCCATTTACTCTGTGACCTTCCAGGCTGTTACTCACTCCACAAGGAAAGGGAGGGAGAGGAAGGAATGAGACGCCAGTAGAGGAGGACTGAACAGACTATACCACATCCTGAATCAAAACGGATGGACTGACAGAAATAGAAATACAGGAGAAAGACTTCCTCAGCCATCACTAAACTATAAACAGCACCATCACTGAAGACTCCAACAAACAGTAATAATCACACACAATAAGACTTTTCCCTCTGGTCTGATCTCTGAATGCCTGAACACAGAAAGAAAGTAGCTGGTGTAACAGAGTGATATTAAGGATAACACACTGAGGAGTCTGTAAAAGGATACAGAGAACAGCACTGGCAAACAACAGAGCTGAGCGGGAAAGATCAGATGAGAATGTTAATGATGCAGCGCTCTGTGACTGTTTAATAATTCATTACAATAATAATTCAAATACAATAATGAACAGTTAAAAGTTAACCACAGATGTGCAAAGCTACATATTTTCAATACTGTCGCTGGTCAAAGCTGAATAATCGAGGTAAAGGCAGAATTCACATGGGACACATTCTTCACAGCAGCTGAATGGATCACAACTAAATGGAATATCACAAGGGAAAATTATTATTAACTACCACATACCAGCATAAAAACATAATGCTCACAGTGCAAGATGATCAAATAATAGTGTAGGTGACAATGCAATAGCCACATGTCCATCTGACTGTGTATGGCTATTAGAGAATCAATTTAAAAGACATGCAAGCTGTCAAAGAGGTAAAACTTCACACTGTCAACACCACAGATAAAAAATAAGCCCCCCAGGTCCTTACATGAAGTGTGGTAACAACTCAAGTGCTTGTATCTAAATCCTCCTATTTGTTTTCTAGATTAAGTCAGCCAGCGGATGCAGATATTCTGAGTGGCAGATACACTCACATCTTTCTTCAGCATATCGTCATGGAAATATCTTTCTAGTTTACAACTTGGTTGTAAAACCGAGTTTTATTGAAGTCATTAAGAAAAACTGCAGATCTACGTGCCGTAGAAATTAGCGAAAGAGAGAGAGAGAGAACAAATCGACAGAAAAAAGAAAAACTGTTACATTGGTGCCCTTAAAAGGAGATGCACAAAACCTAAAATGTGTCTGCACTGAAAAGACTGGACTCAAAAGAATGAATGTATTAAATGTATCAAAAACTACACTTCAACTGCACGACATAAGTCACACTAAAATAAAGCATCGTAGCAACACCAGGTTCACAGGATTAATTCCCAGAAAACAAATAAACTGATCCTCACAGTGAATAATGCATGAGCCAAATGCAAAAATGTAAATATGGCCCTTTTATAACAGCACACTGCAGGCTTCGCTCAGCAAGAGAATTTCCTTCTAGTCCTTCTAGTCATCCCCTTATCTGGTCCTGCTGGCTGTAATTAAGAAACTGAAAGCACACAAACATTCACCCATTGTCATGAGTCACATCAAAGAGCTTCATGACTTTATTAACTCAAATTAACACACAATCCCCAAACCTTATATATACCTGTATAAAACCTGAGAGAATGAGAGAAAGAGAGAGAGAGAAAAAGAGAGAGAGAGAGAGAGAGAGAGAGAGACACCTCACAGCGAGCTGATCAATAAACCCTCAGTTATAGACCAAGACTGTGCTTTGATTTCCTGAACACTTACATGACCTAATTAATGCTGCAGTCCACACAGCGTGGTGTAAATCTCACTTAGATCTGCCTCTTAAACTCCCCACATCCACATTATGAGGAAATAACGTGCAGAGAAGATAAATCAATATATTTAAAACGACAAATAAAACACAGAGTGCCAAAAGCCAGCATGCATTCATCTGAGAAAAGACAAATGAGGGTCTGTTTCAGTCACACTGGGGGAGTTAATTCAGAGTGACAGAGAGTGCGGTGTCTGTGTGTGTTGTGGGTAAGAGGGTGATTCATTGTGACAGAGAGCATTACATTGCAATTTTTCAGACCAAAGTGTAGAAACCAAGAAACCACTGAAAAATTTTAAGCGTACACTCACATACACACAAAGAAGATAAACATCGGTATATAATTTACGTGCTGGAGAAACCGAAGGATTCGACTATACCGTCAAAGGGGTCATTTTGTAAAGAGACAGAAAGAGAGGCTTAGAGTGAGAGAGAGAGATTATCAGAAAGACAGAAAATGATGACAAAACAGAAGGTACTATAAGTTATACCTGTAATGTGTAAAGCCTGTATAAATATAACAAAGACGACTAAATGAAGGATTCTTACTGCTGGAGGCAGAAAATAAGGCTTTACTGACAAATGAAAAGAGTATTTTATCTGCCCCTCAGTTTAGCTATCTGGATCACAGCAGAGCTTTAAGATGATGATTTGAAGGGTAAGTATTGCATTACAGGCCAAAAGAACTCTGGGAATACAGAGAGAATGGCCAAACGAAATGATAGATTCTTCAGGTTTAGTAACAGCGAAAATGTGTAGTGTTGAAAGGATGTGAAACTATTTTACACTCCTCTAAACCACACACTCTCCCTCTCTACAGCAGTTACACATTACTGCACCAAGATCATGCAGCTATTAAATATTACTGCAGAAATACTTCCCCGTAGTCACATTGTAGTTCTACAACTAGTCCAGCAGCCTACATCAACTAAACATTACTGCTGCGATACACCACAGATGATAAAACATTACTACTCCACTATGGCTACACTCACATATCACTGCAGCAGACCTGTCTGTCTGACAGTTTAACACTACTGTGTCTATACTTTAAAGTCGTGGGAACGTTCAGGATTGTACAACATTACGTTACACCAGGGGCACGTGTTGCCAAGTGACAAGAGAACCTAGAAGGCCAACCTTGTGTAAGACAGTAAATCAACAGACGGGGATACCCAAGCAGTCTGTGGCGTGTCTTGTACCCTAGCAACATGCTTCTGAATCACTGCCCAAGGTGTTGGCTGGAGACCGGCTGACCACTGGCAACACAGTAAATGTAGAACAGGCATAACTGTTGCACACTACTAATGGATACAGAGAAACTACTACACCTACAACAAAAGAGACTGTCTTGTCAACATTACAAATGACACAAATCTGAGGATATTTCTAGCATCAACCACTACTAATGGATACAGAGAAACTACTACACCTACAACAAAAGAGACTGTCTTGTCAACATTACAAATGACACAAATCTGAGGATATTTTTAGCATCAACCACACAACAAAGTCAATGCTTGTTTCAATGTCACATGCAATTCCAGCACTACCCCTTTCCATAACCGTTTCAAAATGCTTTATTTTCCTCTTTTTAATTATCCCTTTTTTTATCTGTTTAATCATTTAGTCTTTCCCACATTTTTCAGATTTCCCCCTGAGTGCAATTTCCATCTTCCCTGCATTCCAGAACAAATTGTTGTGGTTTCTCAACATAAAATGTGGAGGAATTGAAAATGTGAGTTTTACTCAAGCTTGGAGAACCGTTTCCTCCTGAGACTAAAGTGGAAAAACTTTCCATCAGAACAATGACACAGCGGACAGACACAAAGCACAGACATCACACAGCTGTCCCACACATGCAAGCAGACGACTAGCATCTCCCGGCAACAAACGGCTTTCAGCATCTTGTTATTCAGTGAATAAAAGTCTTTCATCACTGTGTCACTCTGACTCTCTACTGATTCACACACATCACTGTACAGACAACAGCCTGGGCATCTAAAACGTTCATATATACAAAAAGAGGGAATGTCTCAAAATGTCTTGTATCATTAGCTCACTGTTATGCTATTCCGGATGTAAATGTCTTTTTGTCTTTAGCTGAACAAAAATTAAGATTTTTTTTTAATGATTTTGATTATATATTCCTTTAAATTAATGATGAAACAATATTTTTTCACAGCAAGGCATTTTTCTCAGCAGTGCCTTAAGCAACAGACATCAGTGCATTTCTGCCATACCAATATCTGACACATCTGGAATACCTCAGGGAGTGGGTGTCAAAGTTGAAGAAAGCACTCAATTCAACACACCTCGAGGGGCCAAGAAACAATGTCGTACCTCAACTTCACAGACATCAGATTCAGAACATTTCAGTTGAGTAAAGAAATATTTCCCTTGTAGAAAAGTGATGGGCAAGTGTGTTGCAGTGATCAGAAAAATAAACACTCGGCAAGGCATCAGTCAACTAACACTGTAGAAAGTGATATTTAGAGGAATCTAGAGGAATTCTGAGCGATTGACCTCTATGTAATCAATCACCTTATTCTTAAAAAGCTGTGCCACAGGGATGTAACCAAAACTACTAACACAGAAACACACCTAATACTTTAAATAACTGCTTTTTGTTGTTGATAATTATGCATTCAGTTTGGTTCATAGTTCATTTTTAATGCTACATTCAAAACTTGTTGTAAAAAATTGCAAATTTGTTGCAAAAAAACATTACATGTGGCATATTCAGATTTAATATTAAAATGGTTTATTTCAGTCTTTTTTTAGGTTGATTGTAATTGTATATTAACTCACAATTTAAAGACAAAGACAACAAAGACAAGGCAAGAAAATAATGCATACATAAACTAAACTTAAGTCAAAGAAATAACGCAAAACTTGACTTGGAAAACATAACTACAGTAATGGCTGGATGTTTGTTCACCTAAAGGTGCTTTAAATAAACTCTTTCTCTCTTACATTTTGCACACGTTATTTAAATGTGGCTAAAATGTACACTTATAGAATTGGCAGGTGCGTTTATCCAAAGTGAAATTATATAATTTATCACTACAAAGTCAAAAATAGTATAAAGTTTAGGTGTAAATCGCCGGCCTCTCCCCACACGCGGACACGCCCTCACTGCCTCGGGAAACGACAAATTACCGCCGCGAGATACGTCACGGGCCAACTCAGCATTCCAGAGGCTCGCTCACGCACGCGCGCGCTCGTGCTCGTGCTCGTGTATACACACACTCATGAAATGGTTTAAAAATGAGTAGCGGCGCGCAAGACACATGCAAGCAGTGACAACTCACCATTTCTTGGTGCACTCCACCATCAGTTCCTGGTAGGATGCGACGAACTGGAATTTGGAGGCATGTTTCCCAACACGCTGCAGTCTCTTCCACACAGAAGCCATGTTCTTCCCCTTATTAAGGAGCTGACAGATAATGTGCAATGCTGTCCCGCTCTGACACCACCCTTTGGCAAATCCTGTTTTTGGAAAAGCTCTCAAAAGTACCGGTCCAAATTCGGCTTGGGAGCATTCATTGATGCTTTATGTGAATTAAAAACGGGCATTAAAAAGAGTTAAAAACGTTGATCCTTTGCCATCAAAACATCAGTGGTTATAAACGCAGATCAGCATGATGATTTGATAAATCCACAAGGGCGACTGACAGTTCTCGCATAGCTCATATTGTACAGTAAATCCCTCCAAATAAACTCCAGCTCCGCATCATAAACAACTATTCCTCGTTTCCAGGTGTTCTCAAACCTACAGAGGCAATAAAGGGAAGGTGGTTAGCTCTCGGTGATAAAACACTGGTGGCCCAAAAGCTACAGGAAAATGATACTATCAAGCTTTAGTTGCTAATCTCTTCATGCAAACAACAATCTTCGTTCGCCTCATCCGATCATTTTACCAGTCTGTGGCCATCCTGTTTAACG
>JBAJNP010008535.1:0-20048 GCA_036877545.1 Yasuhikotakia modesta
GGTGCCATGTCAGCTAATATGCTAATTTTCTGAGAAGGACCTGTATATTAGGTCGCATCTGTTGCTTAAACAATGTGATATATGTTATCAACTGTATGAAGGATAGTGAAATCGTATTTCTATTTTAGGAAATCTCACGAAAACATGTCCAAACACATTTAAGGTGAACAGAAAATACATTAATACCTTTTCGTTGAGATTGTTAAACTTTTAATGAGTATACATTAAAAGTGATACATGCGGTTCAGAGCACAGTGTTCGGTTCTGTTACATTTGTGAGATAGTAGTGAGAAAAGCGCATGCAGTTCCATAACGGCCGCTGTCTTGTACACATGCACATACGGGACATTAATACAGGCTCTTGTTTTCTCTGCGGATGTTCTTGACACATTCATAACCTGCAAGACTTTATCAACATCACAGTCATACCATGCAGCGGAACTGCAGAAATATTGCTAATGTTTTTGTATTGTATCTGTATTAAATATAACATATATCTGTTTGTGTGTACTGCAGTGTCATTTAGGTACTTGAAACCTAGTTAGTTACTTTTCTACCATTCTTCCTTGCAAAAGGCTTCTAGTTCTGTAATATTCTTTGGTCGTCTTGCATGCACGGCCCTTTTAAGATCTACCCACAAATTGTAAATGATGTTTAAATCAGAGGAATGTGATGGGCATTCCAAAACCTTCAGCTTGCGTCTAGAGGTATTCCTAGTGGATTTCAAGGTATGTTTAGGATCATTGTCCTGTTGTAGAAGCCATCCTCTTTTCAGCTTCAGCTTTTTTTTTTACAGATGGTGTGATGCTTGCTTCCAGAATTTGCTGGTATTTAATGGAATCCATTCTTTCCTCCACCTGTGCAATGTTTCCTGTGCCGCTGGCTGCAACACAGCCCCAAAGCAAGATAGATCCACCACCATGCTTTATAGTTGGCTATGGTGTTCTTTTCATGATGAAATGCTCCACACTTGCCCTGAACTGCCATCTCTTAATTACATTTGTCACTGTGGAAACTGCAAGCTGGCAACGCTTTGCTATCTTCTTGTAGCCTTCCCCTGCATTGTGGGCATAAAAAACTTTCATTTTCCGAGTCTTACACAGCTGCTTGGAACCCATGGTTGTTGAGTGTCTTTCAAGGTTTGAAGAGTCAAAGTATTTGTAAAGCTTTGAAACTGGCATATACTAATGACAGCTGTTGCCACGCATCAGATCTAACAAGCTGATGAAGGTCTGAAACCTTGTAAAATGAATCTGAGGCTCTAGAACTCTTAGACTGCCCAAATTTATGCACAGTGCCATAATAATGTTTTTATTTTTTGTTGAATTTATGGCATAAGAAGCAACTATGATTTTGATCTTTTGCATAAGGCTGTAGTTATGCTTAATTATAATAAAATGTAATGTAGCTGCAATAAGCAATTATCAGGGGTTCAAGAGCTTTAAGATCTTTGACTGCATGTGCAAAACAATCCAATGAATGATGTGTATATTATAATTACTGCTTGCAAACTGCAATTACTGTAAAAATATATTTTTTTATTAATTATTTAATAATTATTATTTCTTTACCTCCCTAAAAACCTAGTTTGCAAAATATGTTTCATTTGAATAATCTTAAAATATTTAAAGACAGCTGTGATTCTTGAGGCAAAGTTATTTATAAAGGCAAAGTTATTGATAAAAGATATTTTATGTCTGTGTTTTGTTGTCATTGTTGTTTGTTGGAGCACATGGCTTTTGTTTTGACAGTTCACCCCGCCTCGTTGTTTCCTAGTTAAGTCTTGTTTAAAATTATCACAGGCACATGTTGGTCTTATTTTCTCCCATTTATAGTTCCTTTGTGTTTTCTGTTTTGTGTCAGATCATGATCATGGCAACAAGACTCACTGCCTTCCTTAGGGAATTAAGAGACATGTTTTGGAGGGAACACAGCTCTGTGTCTGGTTTGATAATGTGGGAAGTGCAATACCAACTGTGTCATGCCGAAGAAAGTCTGCCACATGCTGAAGCACAATCATATAGAGTCAGCCGTACCTCAATAACACCGTTCTCATGCACTGGAGACAAAAATACCTCTCTCTGGCCACAAACACACAGAAAAGAGTTCTGTGTGGCGGAGGACACAAACTGTCAATGCTAGTGTGCACACTAACAACATGCACCACTGAGCCATCTGCATAAGTACTTGGTGATAATGGCTCTTTAGCCAGATGCAGCCTTGCCAGCCATACCACACTTTTCTCTAGCGCCATCAGCAGTGAAGCGAGACTGAGTAACAGAGACAAGACCCAACCACTGCGGTAAAGGCCCAGGCAAACAGACAGATGAGAAGCTTCCCCAGCAAGAAACCCTTTCAATGTGGACACTCAGGCCAATTAGACTGGAGTAATTAGACACAATTAGAAACCAGACACAGTGTTGAGTTCCCTCAAAAGAGAACTGGCAGCAGTGGGTGCCAGAAAACACAATAAAAAACAATAAAGGATGTTTTTTAATATAAAGGAATAAAACATGTTTGCAGGAACCAACCTAATGTGTTCATCAAATACTGTGACAATTTTCTAAAATAAATTTTATAATATTTCTTATATAAAATGTTTTATATTTTAAAAGATTCTCAATATAAATACATATAGTACTGAATGGAACAGATTTGGAGTAGGTTTCTTCATAGGGTTTTGCCAGTGTATCTAAAGAGCCCCAAATGGTTCCTTAAGACTCTAGCAGGCTCTACTAAGCTCAGACACAAAGTTCCCTCTGGTTAGTGCTACTTTGCTCCAAAAAGTGCTTGTGCTGGTGTGTTTAATTACATTCAGTAATAGACTCTCTTAGGTTTTTCTCTCTTAGGTTTTGAAATAGGGATTTAAAAAGGTGCATCACAAGGATATTCCACCTTAAAAGTAGGCATGCAACATTTAACCTAACCCTTATCCTCAAATTAATGTGCTAATGTAGGTGAAGACAGAAGATATTGATCCAGGATCCTAAGGATATTGTCCGCCAGGATCTTGACATCACTGTGAGTGTCTGGATGAGAGCTCAGGAGTCTTAGTACATCTGCTCCTTCTTCAACATGCAGCAAACTGCAGTACTGGACAGCTGCAACAACAGAACAACAGTACACAATAACATAGTGATTATAAAATTATGCTACATCCATGCATACCAAAAGCTATATGCTCTATTTATTAGGTAAAGGAATAGTTTACCCAATAGCAAATATTCTTTCATAACACATTCACCCTCATGTTATCTTAGGTGTATATAACATTCTTCAGCCAAACACAATCACAAACACAAGGTTATATTAAATAATATATCAGGCTATGATTGTGCCAGGATAGTATTGTGTTTGGTTGAGTCGTATACACCTAGCATAAGGGCAAATAAATTATAAGAGAAATTTCAATTGTGGGTGAGCATTTACCTTAGTTTAAAAGTTGACTAAAACTGATACAGTTGTCATATGTTAATACCAACAAATAAATGACTGCTGAAGCAATTCTGAGCCATAAGTCTGTGGCCTGTTTAGTGACTATTGGACTGTATTTAAAATGTTGTCTGAGGCATACAGCTTAAATATAATGCCTTTTGAAAAAGCTGTTTTGTTTTTTTGCCAGTAGAGGGCGACTAAAAGTAAATAAGATGCTTATCCTGTTGGCCTGAAACAGACTCTGAATAAAGTGTAGGTGACACAAATCTTAAAACCTTTAAACATCAACATGAGCAGTGAAGGTCAACATCAGAGAAGGTGTTGTGTCACGGTCACTGCTCTTACCGTTCTGACTGCAGACGAGCTGTATGGCCCACAGAGCCCAGAGCTGAACACCAGAATACTGACAGACCTGTAACAACCGATAGAATGGCTGGAAGGTTCTGAGAGGGGGAGAGGGAGAGAGAGAGAGAGAGAGATCTAATCTGTTGTTATATCAAACCTACATGCTTATTTAGACACTCTAAATATCTACTCTGGATGATCTAACAAATCTAATGACTTATGCCTGTTGAGTAAAGGCATAAGTCATTCATAACTGTTGCCTCTCTACTGCCATCCATGTTTAAAATTGCAAGTTGCTTGCAAAGTTATTTTCATAACATAGATGAAATTCCAAACAACTGCTGTAAGAACTGCTACAAATGCATCATCTACAGCACCCAGCTGATCTTCTAAAACACTCTGTAGACGATTACTGTTGTTTAAAAACATAAACACTGTAATAATAAGGGAAGGGAAGCAGTGCTTAAATGTCTGACTGGTATTAGCAACATTGTTTAAATATAACTGATATATTTAAGCATGTCTCACAATACTTACCTGTAAGAAACCATCTTATGCTGCGGCAAGCTCCATGACAACACAGACGAATGCTACAAACAGAGATTTAAGTTAAACAAACAACAGAAGCCATTGTACAGATCTCACCATATTAACAAACGGCACAGGCACACACACCAGATTGTCCAGCACCAAACGGTGCAGATCGGCATCCAGACTCCATGCGGAGGCCCCAACTGAGGTGAGGTGTGCCAGGATCCCCCCAGCAAAGTAACTGACGTCCACATTCACTGCAGAGTTTGTCAGGAGACTGAGCACGTGATCCACCAGGTCTTCATCCAGCAGCTCTACCCGCAGCTCCTCCACCTCTGCTACATTGTTCTGGAGACAGAAGATCCACCAAACTCAGTGTTGGGAAAACTGGACTCTGCCAAGCAAACGAGACTGAGATCTCCAGAACGTGTACAAGTACTGGCCCATATAACACACACAAACGCATGTACACGTCTATAATCATTACAATATGTAACTAACCAACTGTTGCGTCTTATTGGCACACAGATTTTACTTGCAGTATATATACTACATGGGCACATGGATCAAAATTCCCTCTCTCACTCTCACAGCAAAATGTTGCAATATCTCAATGCACTTCATTGTTCTAGCAGTTCTGTAGGAACTGTATCCAGTCTGTGCCATTAAACAAACTGACAGCATATAGATAAACCCACCAAAAGGCCCAGGAGCTTCTGCTGGATGGAGGACTCAAAGTAGTAGGACTATGGAGGAGAAAATTATCAGAAAACACCAGAAAAATACATTATACGGGAAAAACCATGTATCTAGTGGCATTGTTTTAACTTTATGTGAGGGTCTGCTTACATGTCAGAGGTTGTACCATCTAAATGAATCTACACACACATATACATATATACATATACTGCTGTACGTGTTCAGTGCAGAGTTTGTGTTGGCAACACCTCTAGCAGCTCCATGTACAGCTCCACGCCTTGGCACTGAATAAAATGACGGCAGGAGGTGGGAGTCTCATCTGTCAGGTTCCACAGAGCACTCAAGGCAGACCTCAGGGTGGAGTCCACAACACCCAGTGAAGCCTTCTGCTGGACAATACTGAGCAACTGCTGTAGATCCACAGAAAGAGTGGAAAATTTTGAAGTTTGAAGCCTATTTATGTATTTTACTCATTAAATCATTCATGAAGCTTAATCCCTTTTACATTTTCTAATATATGAGAAAAGAAACATTGGGCATATGGCATGCTATGGTTTGACTTTTTTTCTTCTTTTGATGAATTAAAACAAGATGGGACATAGTGAAGACATTACCAGGAACACTTACACCACATATTGATTCTGTTGATGCAGCTATTTGCATGGATTAATTTAAAGACGTTTTAAACAAATACATTTCTCAAAATTACTGTAGGCCATTTTTGTTTTTTTGCCACAGTAGCCTTTAGCCAGTTAATGTGAAATATGAGATAAAGCTAATTCTAAAAACATTTTTTGTACTAAATATTACTATTTCTGTAAAGCTGCTCGCCTATAATAAATGGAAAATATTTTTTTTAATAAGAGGAAACTTGATAAATAATTTACCTTTATGATAAACATGTCTGCACCCAGCTTTGAAATCTCATCTTTGTTTAGCTACAGTAGAGGATAAAAATAAAGTTTTGATCATGATCATTTATAAAGTCTTTGAGAGAAAAAAATTATTAGCTGCATACTGCAAGTTTCTGTAGATTTAACCTGTTTTAAATTACATTATTCTTGACTAAACCCTAAAATTATTAAGATGTTAAAGCACACTTTAAACTCTGAATGAGAGGACAGTGTTACCGTAGACACTAGTAAAGAGACCACAGCCATAGCCATCCTCTGCAGAGTTTGATCTTCATGATTCTGCAGCAGCATCAGTTTGGTGGCCTTGTATCTTTTGGGGTCAAGGGTTAGAGGTCAACCTGTGTCATGTTTTGCCTCAGTAATAGTTTACACCAAAGGTTTTCTTTAACTCACCTGTCAAATGGCACAGTCTGTAAGATATGGTCACTGCACAATGTAAGGAGACAATTCTTTTGCAACTAAAAGCACAGGACATTAAGCATATTTATAACCACTCAAAATAAGGGAAAATACAAATATGTCTAGATTTGAAAATAAAACCTGTCAAGAATATTTCCAGATCATATATCAACATAACATTAAAATTAAATAAGAAATTATATTGCCTTTAATAAAGATGAAGCCCATGTTTAGAACCTTGGATATTTTTAAATTGTTTTCAAAACAATCTACCCCCCAAATTTCCAATACTTTTTTTTTCCAGTACAATTCTTATTATTTAGAACTAATTTTACCTAATTTTGTTTGCACTGTAACATCTGAATATCTTTGTCTTACTATTCAACAAAGTATAATTCGGAATGAACCAATCTTTATTTTGTAAGATATTGGAAATGACATCACTACAGTACCTGCTCATGGTTAGGGAAGTTCCTCATGGCTGTGAGCAGCTGCTGAACTACAGTTCCCAGCAGGTGTGAGGACATTCCCAGGGCCAGTTCCAGTAGGGTGAGGTTAAAAACACAGGCAGTTGCCACAAGCTGAACATGCAGAGAATCTTTGTGGCGGCGCATTCCTTCTGAAACCAGCTGCAACAGGAAGAACCATTTTCCAGTAAGTTAATATTCAAATTGAAATCTTATATAGAAGGATCACATTTAAATATCAATCACAGCAGACAAGGACAATGCAAGTCAAAATATGTGGTGAGTGATGTATCATATTTAGGAAGTTTCAAGTTTGTGTTTCCTATTTATTCAATACTCATGTACTGAGGTTTTAAAGAAAGAATTCAAATGCGGTTAAAAACACTGACTACATCCAAAACAGAGAAATAAGAAAAAGGAACGCCATAGAGAACCAAATGAAACCACGCACCATCAGAAGCAACACCACTGCATAACAAACACAGGAAACCGTATAGTTTATATAGACAACTTCTGAGTTTCTTTTACTTGCAAGTAAAACAGTTTAATACTTTTATATAAAGACTAATTAAAACCTCTGGAGCTGACTAGAGCTGCAACAGTTTCCCACACACAGCACAGATGAGCAGCTATTTATCAGCTATAAACGGCAATTTTTGTAAGGTGAGACCTAATTATCATGCAATAGGTGAACCAACTAAACACTATAATTCACAGGAATATTTGTGTTAGTGAGAAATGTAAAGAGCAATATTTGAATAAAACTAAGGATTAAGAAAGAAACAAATACATTAAAATAAAATAAAGCCAGCAAAACTGCTGCCAGGGTTTATCCAGCACCTTTAAAATGTTTGGCTGAGCTCGTTCCATGTCACTGGTGTGGTTGTAGAGGTGAACAAGAGCCTCTCGAAGAAAACTTTCTTGGTCACTGTATCTCCTAAAGGCTTCGCATAGTTGGTTCAGGTTCGCCTCTCCAGCCACCTGGATAAGTTTGTACAAATCACTGCCAAAATCTATGCCAAAAATTTATTATTATGTCAATTTTATAGGCTATTTTTTACTTTTTAAATGTTGGGTCACATGGATACAAACTGAGTATTTCTGTACTACTTATTAAATTGCAACAGACCCTTACCTTCAGATCTCCATCCCCAGACAACTTCTCAGAGCCACCTGCACCTGTGGCAAGCAGTCCAATGAACCTTATTCCTGGCCTCGCCTCCACAAAAGCCTCAATAGCAGCATTACTTATTCCTCTCCATCCTGAAACATCCAAGGACACAAGACAAGGGAAAATTCCTGGGTGTTCTAGAAGCTGCTGGACCAGGTTTTCATCATCTGTAACCAGCCTGTCATTGGAGATGTCCAGGTGCCTCAACATGTGCAGCTTGCCGAGCACTGAGAGCAAGCTGATAGTTGGCATTTTCAACTTTTGGAGTCCATGAGCAGTCAGTGATCTAAGATGTGACTGACAATTCAACAGTGATGATAGATCTGTGATGTTTGTACTGGAGATATCTAAGCTCTCCAGCATGGGCATGGAGCAGATATCTTCCAGACCTGCATCATCTAGGTCAGTCCTGGCTAGGGAGAGGTTCTTCAAGCCTCTGAGCATGCTAAAGCTGGCTAGCCCAAGCTCACCCGTTTCCCCATACATATTTAAGCCATTCAACAACAGTGTTTGAAGGCCCTGCCTGCAGTCTTTGTTGGAGGAAAGACTAAAGAGAATATCTGAGATTGTGATGTCACTATGAATATGTGAAGCATTCAGTTCTTGAAGCTTGTGAGGACACAGGGCCAGTCTAAAGGCCTCAGCCGAGATTTGTGAGGACCGGATATATGCTTGGCGCAATCGCAGAAGTTCCAAGTTTTGAAAAATGCTGACAGTTTTGTCATTGAGAACCCCTGAAGATAAAAACATCACAGAATTATTTCAACAGATCTTGCAAAAAACCAAATGGTGGCTATGGTAGGTTACAGCATCATTGTACCCTCATCAGCCATTTTGTGTAGTAGCTGGTCAGCAAGCTCTTGAGGAAACAAAGGGCAGTGGCAGAACTGCAGTGATCTGTCTGTTTGTGAAACACAAAGCTTTTCCACATTGTGGCAAATCCAGGTCATACAAATGTCAGTCAGAGAGGGAAGACTTTCTTCAATCTGTTACAAAAACATACAGGTGTTAGCTGTAAAAGACTCTACATTTATACCACAAACAAACAAACACACACACACACAAACAAACACACACACACACACACACACACACACACACAACGGTAAAACATGCACTGTCAATATTTCATTTCAAAATGTTTAGTACAGACACTCATTCATTCTTTTTTTTGGAAACCATATTAGCTCTTGAGCTTTAAATGTGGTCAGTATTACAGTATCAAAATGTCACTGTTTTAATACACAACAACTAAACGCGAAAACTCACCATTATAGACGTGACGCAATACTTAAAATGTCTTAACCATGTGTCCTGGATTTCTTCTCTAAACGAAAATACTTATTACAGCTAATGTGAAGCTCTTGAAGAGTAGATATTCTTGATAAAGACTAGTTACAGTGCTGCTCGTTCAGCTGTAGAAACGTTCACAGCTCTATATTCACTCTCCGTTAGAAACGTTTGAAAACTAACACGATCTAAAAGTGAAGGAATCCCGACATCTAATCTCTCGCTGTGGGCGTGTCTTTAGTGACGTCTGTGCGGTGGGTGTGTTCACAGACTCAAACACAGACATTTGACTGGCCGTTGAGTAAACGTCATCAACACGTCATTGAATAGGCCAGTAGGCAGCACGCGCATGTGTTAAAGGCGTTTTGCTGAAAGCTGTTGTTAAGCGGCTGAGATAAGAAACTAATCATTAAAGACAATTACGTCAGCGGTAGGCGTAAAGTTTACGACAGTCAGTTACAGTAAACAGCAACAAAGCAATCGGACCTCTTTATAATTTTTTACACATGAAGTCATCATTAGCACAGCAGTCATAATAGTCATTATATTAGTAATTACAATTCAAGTCATTTTAATTGATGAAATCCCAAAGTGGGGAAAATTTTACTGATTCCTATGGGATGGTAGGATCAGTTTTTTTCCAAAATGAAGCTGGAAAGGTGATTTGTTTGACCACAGCACACATTTCCACTTTTAAACCACCTGAGATGACCGTGAGACCTTGACAACATCTCTGTATTAAACACATATATAGCATTTTTTAAGTGAATGTAACATTGTAATTTTCTGTCAAGTGCTAAAAGGTCTCTGTAGTAAATGTCACATGTTGACAAGTGTTACTTTTCTATGAAAAAGCGCTTTTGCATATTGGGCATAATGTTTTCATCTCAGTAAAAATTGAGAGAACTCGTAACAGTGTGAAATGGGACCTGACATATTATATATTACGACTCATAACTCATTGTGCAACAGTACTGGCTGAAGCCGCTTTCTCTGCTGCTTCTGTGTTCACTTTCTGTTTGGCAACTATAAAAGCATAGCCAGGAATTTGCAAAGTAATTTCTCGTTGAAATTACTCGTTGCCGTTCGGATTGCGCTCTTGCTTGTTTGCTGTTTGGATTGATTGTTGTGATTTATTGTGACACCCACCCTCTTGTTCAGACATTGCGCAAACTAAATTCGTATACATTTGAAATTCCCACGCCTGATGAGTTTGCATTGCTTACATATACAGTTGATTATATGCTTATTATAAACCCTAAAATGTAAATTATAAAAACAGAAAATTTATCCTAATCGCTATTTTCCAATAAAAATCTATCACAGTAATTTTGAGAGAGCAGTCATTTTTGCTGAATTACAAAATAGACGTGGTTTCATCTAATCTCTGCCTGATGGTTGTCACTCCATCAGGCTCTCTGGAGTTCAGTCAGAGAGGCCATTGAGTTATACTAAGCTCTTTAAATAGTCCTTGTTGTCTTCTATTTAAGAAATAAGATGACCACTGTAGTTTTGAGAACCAGAATTTTTGTAGCCTTCCCAAAATCTGTGTCCTGTAACAATCCAGTATTTGAGCTCTGCAGGCACTTCTATTGACCTCCTGGCTTAGCTTTTACTCTATATGTAGTGTCAGCTGTGAGGCTTTTAATAGAGATGTGTGAACCTTTCCAAATCATGTCCAATCAAATTAATTTACCACAGGTAGATCAAGATGTAGCCACATCTCAGCAATGATCCTTTCTAGTGATATAGCAAATGGTCTGAATACTAATGCCAATGTGATATTTTAGTTTTTTTTTGCCATTATGGAATACTAAGTGTAGAATAATGAGGGAAAAATTTTAATTGTAATATTAGGCTGCAATATACATTGAAAAAGGTGAAAGGTGTCTAAACAGACTTAAAATAGCATGAATTAACAATTCTTTGCATTGAGTTGGTAAAACTCTCTTATCATACAAAATACAGTGGTGCATTTGATAACTACAACCCACTATTACCAAAACATAGTGACATGGAAAAACAGTGTCATGTTTTTAGATTTTGTACATGCCAACATTAAGATTGTGGATTGGATTTCTGCCATCAGGTTACCAGTGCAGGAGACTGGAGTCTGACTTCTGCTTCCAGTGCAAATATGCATTACACTGAGGCATGATCAAAACCGAGGGATTTTATCTCCTCAATGAGGCTCACTAGATGTGATCATTTCTGATGCTTTCTTACATTATTGTGATTGGGAAACAGCTCTGAGTTCTGTCTGCTATCTTCAAGTGGATTTGGATGTATTGTTTCTATCCACAATCAAAGTTTATTCCTTTATGTCTAGACATGGAGCTGCTCTCTGTGAGGAAATATCTCTGCTATAAGGTCATAAGGGTTGCTACGACTGTCATGCCGCTACTTTCCAAATTTGGAATTTTTGCCTCATCAGTAAAAATCTCATGTCAAAATCTCTCAACCCACCAAGACTTTTGAGTTGAGTGGCTAAAACTACTGCACTCACTTCTGAATCTCATTGGAATTTGAGCCTGTTCAACCACAGATATATTTTCCGCATGGGGTCACTTTCAATAATCACACTGCTGTCTGTGAAACAGTGTTATGCATAACTAAGATGTTTCTATTTCCTATTTCACATTTGTTTTAGTCTAAAAGTATCTAACATTGTCGAAAAGTTTTAAAAATAAAAGAAATTCAACAAATCACATAATCAATCACTTTAGAGACATGGAGTTTTACATGTGCAGGATACTATAAGAATCACATAAGAATTCAAACCAATTAAAGTACCCCCAACACGAAAATGACCTAATATGTGAAGATAAGCTAAAGGATAACAATTGAAAGTGGGGATAGACTTTTTACATGCCTTCAGTGTGGACATTTCATGAAACCTTACGTGCCATCGGTGTGGAAAAACATTTACCCACTAAGGAAGCCATAAAGGTAAATAAAAATGAGAAACCTTTTATGCCAGAAGTGTGGAAAGAGGTTAACTTGCAAAGGAAACCTTCAGTACCACATGAAATACCACCTACTTCACATAATTGTTTTACAAAGAGAAAACACCTTCAAGATCACTTCTAACAAACTGGTAAGAAGCCCTTTAAATGTCCGTAGTGTGGGAAGAGATTTGCCTGAGGAACACATCAGCACTCTCACTCTAAGAAACTTATGTTATGTTTGTGGTAGATGTTTTCTATGGCTCAGTAACTTTACAGATTTACAAAATACATACTGGTGGGAAAACTATGTGGTGAAACCTGTACTAAAGCTTAAAACTGCACCCCAGGTAGGACCTTACAAGTGCTCACGCTGTGAAGTGTTTCGCGGTGTCTGCAAAACTAGAAATACATGAGATTACATAACAGAAAAACCATAACTTCTCAGGTAGAAATAGTCTCCATCCAGTCTACTTCCATAAAAATCAATGCTCTAATTTGTCATATACAAATATGTGAATATGTACTAATTTCATATTGTAAAATCAGTTATGATGAAAACTGCTATTTCATCAGCTTGATGAAAAATATAGTATCTAGTAGCCTCTACTGTTTTATTTCTCTGATGTCTTTCATTCTCACATTGTATGTTGTGTATTTATTTTTTTGAGTATTGTGTGTATTTATGATGTTATTGCAAACCCTTCATATTTCTGTTCAATAACAATTGAACTAACTATTATTTGCAATAATACCATGTATCTGTGTTTTATTAAAATACAAAGCTTGAACAAAATTTGAATCCATTTTTAATTGTTTAAAATAAAACCTATTTAAACCTTTGCTATTTGTTACTAAAGGATTAAATCTTTTGTCTGGTCTTCCTGTATATTTATGATAATAGATGGATGCAGTGACAATTTTAATTACCTTAATTAATATAATGTATAACAATGATTAACCGCATAATCAAAAACATTTTATTCCTTCCATTTCCTGTGATATAGGTGGAAATCTGTACTGACAGTGATAGCAAACAACACATGAGCAAATATTAACTGTAGCCTTAAAGTCAATTCTTTATTAAGCCAAACACTGAGTCATGAACTGGAAGGTGTCCAGGTAAAAAAGTTGACACCACAGAGTTCCTCAGGAAGGTATTCTTGATCCACTGGGCCACAGAAATCTGGGTTATATTTGTATCCTTTAGCATAGTCAAGATTCTTCATTAGTTTGGTGGGGGCATTACGCAGGTGAAGTGGCACTGGTGGTAAAGGTCCTACATGGTTTCTCAGGCAGGCCTTTACATTATTATAGGCCTTGTACACCTCCACAGACTTCGGGGCTCTGGCCATATAAACCACACACTGAGCCAAAATGACCTAAAACAATTAAAGGATGGAATTGATATTATGTAGTGGAAAACAGAGGGTTACTGCAAAAGTGTTTTTGATTTCATGCTTGACAGTTAGTTTCCTCAAATACTATGAGAGAATTGTAGTGCAATGATAAAGTTTGGATGTGGCGTGTTTAGCTATACTGTACCTCACATTCAGGCATGCCAATAAAATGACAGGCCTGAAATGCTGATACGGCCTGAGTAAGAGCTGCAGGGTCAGCAAGACCTACAGTGGAGTTGAGCACAAATGTAGTTCATTCACAGTAACTTTAAATTCCATAAAGGTATCAGACTTATAACTCTTAAAAAATAAATGTCAATATTCTAAGTTAAAAAGGTTGTAAAATAAAAAAGTACTGTAGCATTTAGAGCTCAACTGTTCTTCTGAAACCTAAATAAAAATTTCCACAGGACAAGTCATCACAATGACCCACATTACATATCAGTGTCATGTTGAGGAATACCAGAGAGTTGCCTTATTTGTACCTCCAAAAGAACCAAAAGAAAATGTGGTAAAACTGTCAGAGGCATTTACTCTATTGATTATAAAGTTAAATTCTTATAAAGTTTAAATTAATTAGAATAGTTTTTAATAGTTTTTTAATTTTCTCGGAAGATAAAATATGACAGTTTTTGGTGTAACAAACTTTGATCCCTTTAAACATACTGTATATTCATTTTTTTTATTTAGTCATGCTCACATAATCTCAAATCAATGACTTTATTCTATGGAGCACAAAAGATATTTTGAGAAATGCCTCAGTGGTTTGTGTGTATTACAAAGTCAATGGGTGCCACTACTGTGTAGTTACCAATGTACTTTAAAATATCATAAAATTTCATCCATCCTTTATTCACCCATATGTCTTTCCAAATTTATATGACCTACTGTTTCAGAGGAACATTTATATTAATAGTATAATTATGTAACAGGGTAGCTACTTACCAATATCTTCACTAGCAAACCGGATCAGTCGCCGAGCAACATACAGTGGGTCCTCACCTCCTTCAAGCATTCTTCCCAGCCAATAGAGGGCAGCATTTGCTTCTGAACCTCTTAGAGATTTGTGAAGGGCTGAGATACAGTTATAGTGCTCCTCGCCTGTGTAAAAAACACATGCAGGCAATAAGTGGTCTCAAAACTAGAAAGTCCAAGTGATTTAAATACACCTAAGAATTCATACACCTTATACACCTAAATCATCATACATCATACACCTAAATCAGCTTGATACCTCTTTTTTTATAAAACAATGCAAAAATGGCTTAGGAAGAAGACCTGGCATTTTTGTTAAGTTAATTATTTTTTATTTGTTTGGTTTGTCATTTGTCACCCAATGCAATGCTAATGCAGTGTGACTTACTGTCTCAGAGCATTATGGGGAGTGTTTTGTGCCGGTCTTCTTGTTCAGAGCTTTGTGTTACAGGTTAGCTGTACTAAAAATACACTGTAGCTATATGACATTAGGTTTTAATAATAATAAATATATTAACAAGTGCAAACAGGACATACCTGCTTTATCATAAAGAATATGTGATCTCTGAAGACCCTCTTTAATATGATGCTCACGCACTATTATTTGCTGAGAAGCTCCATGGGGTTTGAGCAGGCCAGCGTGCACCTGCCCCACACATGCCTGCACTGCCAGCTGAAGACCATTGAGACCAACCCGGGCATCACCATCACACAGGTGTGCTATAGTGTCCAAGGCCTTCTGTTCTATTAAAACCTGAGGACTACAGACAAGCAAAGTGTCTGTTCATGTCAAGCTGTTGTGACATTCATGACCTTCTCTAATGTATATGCATCCAATTTTGTGTATTTAAGCTTATTATTGGTGATGCTTGTAAAGCAAAGCATTTACTCTTACTTTTAAACAATTACTTTTCTGCACACTACTATTACTTTGTTGAACAAAACTTTTGTTCAACAAAGTAACCCACCTAACTCCTTCTTTACTGTCTGCTGTAGACACATAAATGGCGTATTGAGAGGTGTGCTTCAGTAACGAGAGAGTGAGAAAACACTGCTGCAACAAGATTGAGGATGAATACTGTTTGTAACTTAGATTACATGAGATCTTAAAACATAAGATTTTACAGAGATCAGACAGCCTGTCTGCTGTCTACAACTGCACTTTCATTTCCAGCGGCTGTAATAACAGAACAACACTTACTCTGAGCAACATGCAGGAGAGGTCCAATCATCTCCATTCTCCCCTGCATTCTCCTGCAACACGTGCAGCCCGAGAAAGTTCACAGCCCGACCCAAAATGGATCCCATTGCTTCCACTGAAAGCCTCTCCAGAACCAAAACCCTGCAGCGACTCAGTAACGCACTGTTTACCTGGAAGGATGGGTTCTCTGTGGTGGCCCCTATGAGAGTAATAGTGCCACACTCCACATGAGGGAGGAAGGTGTCCTGACACCACAACATTAAAGAGAAACAGCACATAGTGTTATTATAAAATACTTCAAGAGGTATATAACAATATATAAAAACATAATATCCACATCATTTTTGGACAATAAAGATTTCTTTTGGCTGGCCTGTTGTCTACTACATCTATAAGTCCTGAATGCAAGTTTTACATTTAGTCTACGCTTTTATCCAAAGTGACTTACAAATGAAGGAACAATAGAAACAGTAGATCAGCTGAAAGGCATTTTTAAGGCCCTGGCACTGTTAGAACAGTTAAGAACAGTTATATGCTTCAGAGCAGTTATTTACTTGGGTAGTAGTAAGATTGGTAAGTTGGTGTGCCAGGATTCTTGTAGGACCTGAGCATCAACTGAGCTGCAAGAACACTGATCTTGTCTTGAACTCAAAATTGCAATTTATTTATTGTCATGTCTCTGATTATTATGACTGTCCGTTTTGAAATTCTGCCTTGACAATGTGCTCTCTCTCACTGACTGGAAGAATCATCTAAAAAATAAAAACAATTAAAATTCAGATGTATTTATATATATAGCATTTTTACAATGTTGCATTGTTATGCATATAATTTAAAAAACTTCCAGAAAATTGGAAAATTATGAAATAAAGGTTTTAATATAAACTAATGTTATTTACAGGATATAAACACTTTGCAATTTTCCTCCTGCAACAGCACTGGCAGACAAGCAGGTAGGAAGAAGCTGTTGGGATAAGTGTAGTACACTGGTGGTTAATGGTTAAACATTAAACCAATCAAGAGAAAATACATTTTCAAACATTTAAAAACAAGAATATATACATTTGTGTAGCCAATTTATGATAATAATTGTGTATTTTTGAGCAATTGTAAAGTTTGGTTTACATTTTTGTAAACGATATAGATGTTAAATATTAATGTCCTAATTAAGATAAAAAAGATATGTATTAAATAATGTTATTTAATAAGAATAATAATATTAAAATTGAGTAAAAATCTTGCTAAAAGTCTTTTTACCAATCATGCTTAAAAGTTTTAAACAACACAAACTGACAATTTGATTTTGATCAAAACCCGGTTTATATTTCATAATCAAATTGTCAGTAAGAATCCTTTTTTCTTCAACCCATCTGGGCCTTGATGTGATACTTTTATGTAATTCAACAACATTTAGATTTGACAGATTTTAAATCCAAATGCTTTGCAGGGTCCCAGTACCTTGTATCCAGTGTCACTGACCTGCTGGGACTTGTTAAAGCGATGGATCTCATCGATAAACAGAACAGTTTTTCTCTTGGTCAGACGGAGCTCATTCTGGGCCTGTTTGATCACCTCACGGACCTCATTAGTTGATGTGCTGGTGGCAGAGAGCGTCACAAAGCGTCCTGTGGCTTTTTTAATGGAGTTAGCAATAATGTGGGCCAGGGTGGTCTATAAACACAAACACACAAACAAGAAAAGAATGATGGTGTTATCTGTGACAATATTTTGATGGTATGATGACACCTTTTTAGTAAGACGTGACTATGATTATTTATTTTACCAAGACCTAATCACAGTATTACCTTAAGTTCAGGTTTTCAATACTGTCAAGCCTGTCTAACTCAACCTGTCTAAGCAAGTGTTTCATTAGTGTTACAACTAAACTCTGCAGAAGCAAGATTGCACCAGTGTATACATAGCTTATTGGCTAGCATGCCGCAAAGAAAACATTTATTGAAATGTACGCATTGTAAAGAAATAGTACCTTTCCACACCCTGGTGGTCCCCAGAGTATCAGAGATGGGACCTCCCGCGATTGCAGCAAAAACCTGAGAAGAGTTTGTTCACCTATCAGCTTATTCTGCCCGAAATACTCCTCCAGTGTGCTGGGTCGCATTACTTCTGCCAATGGTTTCTCGTTGTTCAGCCTTAACGCTCGGCACGCGGCGGCTGGTGCTACGTCCGGACATTCAGAGCCTCCCGTCATCTTCACGTTTGGTTTGATGAAGACCTCTGTAGTGTCTTTACACAGAGCCTCTGACTCGCTCCTCTGTTTCTCATCAGGTTTGGTGTGAAACAGGGAGAAGACTGCGGCAGGGCGGGTTTTGGTGCGAGGCTTTTTGGACGGCGGTCCGGCAGTATCACGGTCATCTGCGGTATGACGCTCGCGCGTCTGTAAACACTCATCCAGATGGGCGTTAATTTTTCCTGCTTCAAAGTCTCCTGCGCAAACCGGACACTTTACGGTGCCGTCCGAGGCTTTCTCCGCCATGTTTCGTGATTTGTTTGGGTAACTTGTGTTAATTTCCCGACGTTATGTATTATACCACCCGTCGCGTGTTCTTACCTACATTTATCCACAAAAGAATAAGACGCTCTTCCGCAAGGTGAAGTCTCGCGATACTCGTTTGTGACTAAAGTTTGGTGAGAGCGGACGCTGCATAAAGAAAAGCGCGTGTTATTGTTATTAAATTTACTTCAATGTTTTTACATGGTGCAGTACGTTACCGTCTGATGCTGAGGACCATCCTCAGCACATTACAGCAGCTCAGCATCGGGAGGAATCTGACATGAGTGTAAACTTTGGTGTCATTAAACTTTCTTTAATTATGCAAAACCTTGAAAATTACAATCTAAAATGGTTGTGAAATCTTTTAAACGAACACAAAGAGAGAAAGGGAGAGTTTTGCCGTACTAGTAATACCATACAAGTACATCCGCATTACAGAAATCAAAAAGGAAATGTAATGGTAAAGTTTGAGAACAAACGTTATGTTTGCTTTACAAGGCCTGGCCTGAAGTGTGACTATGGTTTCAAATACTTTAGATCTGACATTGGGCCCGCTTCAGAGAGGTGGTTAAGTGAAAACTCAAGTATGTTAACTCTGAATTATGGGAAACTCTTTTTTTTACACTATAAACAGTATTTTACACTGCAAATATCGGAAAGGCATTTATTTTCAATGAAAATGAAGTACATAATGAAGTATCGGGTGTGGTTAGGGTAGGTGTAGGGAAGGTTTATATGGTCCCAAAGGGTGGCATCTATTCAATAATTTGAATTCAAATTATCATTTGCACAGAATATTATTAATGCTCACTCTTGGGCTGTGACTGGCTCTTAGATTTCCTGACTAGCACACCACAGTCTGTGAGGATACAACCTAAGAACTTAACAAACATTGGCTTAACAAACATTGGCACCTCATTGGGGTGTGTTCTCAGGAGAGGAAGAGGCCTACAGAAGGGAGGTGGCCAGTCTGGTGACATGGTTTAAAGACAACAATCTCACCCTCAACAAGGACAAGACAAAAGAGATGATAGTGGACATGAAAAGAGAGATGAGGAAACTTCAGCCACTATTTATCAGAAAGCTTGAAGTTTAGAGGGCGAGCAGTTTCAAACATTTGGGTCCACATCAGTGAGGACCTCACCTGGACACTCAACACTACCCAGCTGGCCAAGAAAGCACAACAGCAACTGTACTTCCTAAGGAGGCTGAGAAAGTTTGGCATGACACCCCAGATCCTAAACAACTTCTACAGCTGTGTTGTTGAGAGCGTCTTGACCAGCTGCATCACTGTGTGGTATGGCAGCACTACGTAAGGGATCGCAAACGTCTACAGTTTATAGTGGTGAAGACTGCTGAGAAGATCATCAGCAAAATTTTGTATTGTTGCTGTACCAACTGCACTGTTGCACAGTTTTTGTTTTGTGTTGTATTGCTAATGTATACACGTTCAGGGATGGGCAGTATTTATGATACATGTAGTTCAAATACGTATTTCAAATATAAAATAGTATTTTGTCATTTGTATTTGATAGGGTTAATAAAAATGGCTTCGTATTTTGTAACAAAATACTTCAGTGTTTTGTATTTTTGTAGTTTTAAAATACTGTAAAATACTTTTTAAGTATTTTAGTCTACTTGATGATATCATAAATATGCGGCTCTGATTGGTGCTTTACTCAGCAGTTTGCCCAGACTTAACAGAATATTGGAAGAAGGTGGTCAAGGTAAGAAACGTGCAGGAAGCTGTCCGTCAATTTTCTT
>JBAJNP010008536.1:0-20039 GCA_036877545.1 Yasuhikotakia modesta
GTTACCTGTGGCCTATCCTTCATCACCGATGGCCAAATATGGGAAGTGAATGTCAAAGTGCTTACTGGCACCTAATCATAGTGCATGAGTAAGAGGTCTAAGCCAATTATCTCCCCTCATACTGCCGTTAAGCAGTGGTCCCAGTGAAAGCAGATGAAACTAGGGGAAACCAGTCCAAACTACAATCTCAGAAGACAGGTATAAGATTTCTAGACAGACAGTCTTAGAGACAGAAAGGAAAGGAGAGAGAGAGAGAAAGTGCCTTGAAATTGTAATCCCTTGTCAGGTGGAATTAAAAACACGCGTCACTCAAGTCACCTCCTAATCAGTGAGAAATAAATGAAGAAAATAGAGAAACTGTGAGACTGCAGTGGACATTCACTTATGCTTTACAGATAAAAGATTTGGAATTGAGTACATTCAGTTGTTAATCTAAGCAGTTGTAGTTTAAACCTATGTTGACCTGCTTCAATAGCATGTCAAATTTCATTCAAAAATCAAAAGATCCAAAAAATCCTATTTTTCAAAAAGAAAATCCAGGTAGGGTTAATCACTGACATTTATTGCCATTTTTTGTAATATTTTAAATGTATGAATATTGTAATATGTAATATTAAATGTAATAAAAATAATTTTAATAGTAAATTTTACTGTAACAGATACCTAAATGTTATTTGGGGCACTATAAGTATTATATAAAAATAATGTCACAGTACATAAAATCTTAATGGTCCTAAAACACGTTTTATACAAATATTATATATACACCTATATACCAACCCCACAACATGTATGACATACAGGGTAGGCAAATTAGACCTCATAGGACCAACAAACCCCTAAACTGAACTACATACTGTGAGGCAGGTGCAGCATGTATAATGACAACAAAGCAGTGTTGCACATTGGTCTGCTTTAGCGCCAGCACCCTCTGAGCAAGGAGCATTATCCTGTCCTGGAAATTCTCTCTAAGCCGTCACTATGTTGTGTGTGAGAGCTCCTAATTCTTCCCAGCCAAACTCTCTCTCTCTCTCTCTCCCAGTCTCTCATTCTCTTACCCTTTCTCAGTAGCATTGACCTAACTAGCCTGGGAAATCCCTTGCATTTCATGCTGTGGCTGCCTGTTGCCCTGGCGCAGGTTTCGGCCCCCCACACGGGAGAGACATGCGGCAAAGAGCGCAAACAGCCGCCAGAAAAAGTGCCCACGGGATCCTTTGAGGTCAAAAACACAGGATATTTACAACTGAGCAACGGTGAGACAGAAATTGAGAGTGTGTGTGTTCTACTGGGTGATTGTGCTTTTTTAAACATTGACAACTGTTGCTTTCTTGTTGTACAGTAAGTTGTGACTATAGCAGAACTCTCTTTCCCAGCATGCTGAGGCTTTTATAAACTGTTCTGCTCAGACAGGTTTTAGGGATACAGTAAATGTTTAGTACAAACACCCCTCTGATGGTGGTGTATTATACCATCACTCACCAGAGATAAACATAGTGACATTTTCAATTAAATTTCTAATTACGAAAGCATCCATTATGCATTGATTGGGCTTGATCATATAAACCATGACATTAATCTACAGTATGTACATAAAAAGCTGTATTATATTAGTTATATTAGAAATTCTCTATTGGCCTTGCTTAATTCTAGCAATTTTTACTATGGTTAAGTCATTTCTGAAGCTGTTGATAGCCTTCTTTAAGGACAGCAAATGTTGTTACATTTTGAACAAGCTTGATTTGTTTGTTGTTGGTTCTTCAAAACACCAAATTTAGGCTCCACTGATTTTTATACGAAACATCTTTTAAAAATCTCCTAAGGTGTTTTAACAATCACTGTTTAGTGTACAATCTCCTTGGCAGAGAACAGATCTGTGATGAGTGCTCTCAAGTGTAAAATGAGTCTAATCAAATATCATAACAACATAACATGGTGACAAATCTAAATTCAAAGGAGAACTAATTTGGCAAAATGGTTTCAATCTGCACTCATTATTAGACTCACACACACATAAACCTGCATATTAAATAGCAAGATGTGACGTAAACCAAGAATATTAAAACCATATTGTATTGTAATCCTATAGTCTCAGCAGTGACAGAGACCTACTTCCTTCTTCGCACTGATTACAAGATTTAATCCCTAATCTCATGGAATCTATATACAGTCCTAACTGTATCTGAACATATTGATATATTCTTGGCATGAATACACAATAAAGATTCAGTTTTAGGATTGTTTTGTAGTATCCTAAATCAAGTTCTTCCTCTAAAAACATGACATATTTTGTTTTTTAACTGAACCGTTTTTTAGAGGATTAACAATTTACAATTTTGATATAAAAGGTGTAAATATAACAGACTCATAGAGGAATCAATGCTACTATACCACAATATCACTGACATTTTGGGCCAGGGCTGCATCTTGGCCTTTTTGTGGGCCATCTTCATATTTGGGGTCCTAGAATTGCTTCAACCTTTCACCTTGCTAGCCACAACATTTCTTGGGGAAGGGGTCTTTAGACTTGGGCAAGTAAAAACCCACCCATAATACCCTAGCAATTCTAGTTTGATGTTTGTATTAGCTAGTTTGTATCATATCACCTATCGTTAATGAAAATATAAAAACTACACATAATCATACACATTAATAATCCTGGCATACAAAATCATAACATATACTATTATTCCTACAAAATCCTGCACACTGAGGTCACAGATTCCCATAGCATTTAACCACTGTAAACCATCTCAGCTGTGAACTTGATCTTGGACAGTTTAGCAATCTATATTTAATAGAAAAGATCAGAGATTACCCTGCATCTTATGGGGTCGCGACGTCTGGTTTTGGCATTACGAAGCTTAAGAAGGACAGTCATTCATGACCTCTTCCCAAAGAAGGGCATGTGTGATGCTACCCACTAGTGATCAAATACTGTTACAACATTCTTGTAACTGAGTATACAACTTAGCTGTTACTGACATAGAAGACATGAATTATGTGGCGGCTTACAAAACTGAAGAAAAACAAATGAGAAAGAAACTATGTTGTCCGTCCTTATCGTCCTTTCTTGTCGATAACAAATGTATTCTTACAAAATTGAGAAGGAAGTTATACAATCCTTTTATGTAATAAAACATTATATTAAACATTACATTAAAAGTTATTTGGTTTAGTTTGCAGGCAGCAAAACTTTGGAGGAAAACAAACTTATTAAAAGCTTTGTAGGTATTACGTAGGGATTTGAAAAAGCCCTATGTGTTGAGGGCCTGTTTGAGGTATAAGGTTAAAGATCAAATGAGCAACCTGCCGGTCACTGTGGTTTTACATAGGATGAAGACACCATAATAAGTTTTAAGAATTAGGAAAGGCCCTGAGGTCAAGAGTAAGCAGGACTTAAGTGTACACAGAGGTAAACAAACATTACACTTAAGTGAAATTCTAGTCAATCTGTTTATTACGTTTTCATAAATAAATTTTACCTCACCTCAATTTTTCCATAACTTTATTTATGGCTTGATCATCGCTCAGCAACAGATGTTGGTGTGACTCACTGAAGTACAAATGCACGTTGGTAATCTTCTTAAATTGATCTTTAGTTTAAAAAGTAAAGTGTACTAAGTGTTCCAATAAGAAATAAGAGAACTGTAAGTCGTTTGGAGTGATTTGTCAGGATGTGACAATTCTTTTCACAGCTGGGACCTGAATACTAGAAAAATATCAACCATGTTGACACTGCGGAGATTGTTTCTTTGCCAGATGACACTGAGCATATTCTATCACATCACTAAAGGTAAACACCTTTCTGAAATTAGGGTTTATTACAACAGTGAAAGGAGTGACTCTAAATCAGTGATGCAGTGACTGTTAAGCTATGTGTAAATTTGTGAATAATTTGTGCTGTATTGGTAATCTAATCAGTCTCTTGTCTAAATGGCAGCCAGTTTATGCCTTGGTGGTAGGGATATATTTGCCACAGTCAGAGAGAACAGTCCCAGTGGAGAATTCATAGCCAACCTCAGTATCAACGGAGACCCGGGAGCCAACAGCATTCGTCTGTGTCTCACAGGAGAGAATGCTGATTGGTTCTACCTTGAAGGTCGCACAATCAGACTGAACTCATCACTTTCAAAGACCTTGGATCGAGAGGTGATTAAAAAACAAGCCAGGTGGATGTTTGTATGTGGACTAAAGACATACATCAGAGATTTAGCCACCCAACACCTTGGAGGCACTTTAAACCATTGTAGTATTTGTTGAAATAGAAAGCCTTTAAATAAATTGCCTATATGATTATTAAATACTGATACAGGTTATTAAATAATTTTTCTATACATTTTCTAATACATTTTCTAATGATTATTAAATAATTTTTAATGGTCAGTATACTGTATGAATGTTGATCTTTCTGTGTGGCCTAATGATTTTTTTGGGTTATTTACAGGTTCTTGGATCAGTCCTGATCACTGCTTTGACGTGTTATGAAGATGAAACAATACGGGTACAGTAAAAACAAGTTGCTAGCTTTTTGACATATTTGTCTTGCATTTTGTTAAGCTGCTTTTGCAACTACATTAATTATGGCACAGTCCTGTCTGTCTCACATTTTTGTATGTAGCACACATAAAACGTTTTCTGTGGTAATATGAATTTTAGAGTCGATATAGAATCATGGTAGAAATATTGGATGAAAATGACAACATGCCATATTTCCTTGAGGACACCATTCAACCACGATACATAAGTGAGGTATTAAATATTTTTTTACAATTTTTACTTAAGACTTAACGGCATACAATAGAAGCCATATCTTATTTAGCATTTCACATACCTAAGAAAGAGACTAAAACTTGCAATGATTGTTATTTCAAGAATCATCCTTAAATTTATTTCACTTTCTAACTCTGTTCCTGCAGCTAATGGGTGTTAACTCAGTGGTGTTCACAGTGCAAGCCAAAGATGCGGATGAAGATACAATTACTTACGTGACTGATAAATCTTCAGTGAGTGAAACTTTCAATAATGACACAATACCAAACAAAGGCTAAATGGCAGGTGCTGTAGCCTAGATTTAGTCTATTTGCAGTTGGTATTGACCTTTATTGTCTTAATGTGGTATTGTTTTAATGTGATTTTTGACTTCTCGCAGCTCTTGATTGTTTTGATCTACAGTTTAAAGTGGTGACGACAAAAGACCTTTTCTCTGATGTTTCTACTTTTGTTATTTTTGCTTTTTTAGCCAACAGGTCACAAGGTCATTTTTAATAGATGTTAAGAATGTTCCTTGCTATGTGAAATCACAATCACTGCCTATATGTCTTTCAGCCAGATGCCAGCTACTTCAGAATAGATTTGCCCAACAGTGGGACAGTGACGCTTGACAAACCGCTGGACTTTGAGACCAAATCTCAGCTGCAGCTTGTCATATATGCTATGGTATGTAACTCATTTAAGAATTGTATTGTCTGTTGTAAATTTTACATTTGCATTAAGCTGATGTGTTTATCCAAAGCAACTTACAGTGCAAAACAATACATTTTATTTTAACCCATATCCAAGAACACCAAGATAATTTTAATTACAGAACCATAAACAATATGTCAGGTTTTAACTGTTTTGTTTTTTGCTACATTTACTATAAGGAAACGAACACAAAAGAAAAGTACAGCACAACAGCTACAGTTACGATAAATATTCTGGACGGTGATGATCAGTACCCACAGTTTTTGCCCTGCACCCCTGTGTATGAAAATGGAGATCACACCATCTGCACAAACCCTGTCTATACGGTCAACATCACTGAGAAAGATGAGGTACCTAGTACCATTTATTTAAAATATTTCTGAAGGAAATACAGTAACGTTAATTTAGGACATGATCTTTATGTTCTAGGAGACTGTGCTTTATTTCTTACCGGGTCCAATTCATGCTGAAGATGGAGACAAAGACATTCGGACCCCGCTGGTCTACAGCATTCTGTCAGGTGTGTAAAGAATCAGGTCAATATATGATGTCTTTGCTGCTTATCTATCGACTTATTTGTTTAGAACCCAACAAAGGTTCGAATTTTGTTCAAACTCTTTCAACCGAATTATAATATTCCTGTTTATGAAAATTGAAGATGTTTGTTCACAGGTGATGATATTGGCAGATTTACAATTGTTCCTGAAACAGGAGAGATTGTGCTAAGGCACCGTGTGGATAACAGATTCCTAAACCCTTCATTCAGGCTACGCATAATGGTATGGCCTAAGTTTTTAAAAGCATGTTTTAAAATGTATGTGTGTGTATGAACAACAAGGTGTTTAGGAATAACGTTAATAATAATGTTAATAATAATGTTAATATAAGTGTGTTCCTGTGTAGCTTAGTTGGTACAGCATTGCGTTGGAAGTGCAAAGGTTGTGGGTTCGATTCCCAGGAAGCACATGTACTGATAAAAATTTATAACTTGAATGTACTGTCTGCCAAATGCATAAATTAAATTTGTAAACAGGTTCTTATAAGGAGACGATATGGAAGACCATCATAACACTTACATCTGTTCAGCACAGAATTCAGCAATTCATCAAAAACACAATCAAGCTATTTGTTATGTGGCACAATAGAGACCTATATCATACCTAACCCTGAAATATCTTAACAGGCTGCACAGGTGAACGACCCAAAGAAATATACTGTGGCAACAGCCCTAGTGCATGTGATATCCGAGAACCACTTTTCTCCATACTTCAACAAGACCGTCTACAAGGGGTTCCTCATTGAGAACTCCAGTCCCGCTACGCTGGTCACTACTTATGGGAACCAAGTTCTGGTGGTCCAAGCCATTGATGGGGACTTCAGAGATGTAGAGTGAAAACGTTTCTGTTGACAAATTTAAGAACACTTTCATATATTTTGAATAGTAGTTTAAAATTGATACTGCTAAAACTGAACAATAACTAAAAAAAATCATATATATACAGTAAATGTCCACAAACCCATTACGTTTTTTTTTACTGTGTGTTTTTTTCAGGGAATAAACCCAAAAATTCACTACATACTGGAACCCATGACAGGCAGCCATAAACTGTATCACATCACTCAAGATGGTATTGTGATTGCCAAGACTGACCGTCTAAGAGCCTTTGACCGTCACATCCTAGAGGTAACATTAACCACTGTGTCTGACTATATGACCCTGTAACTTAAACTGTAAAATGCCTGAGGCATATAGAGACAAGCAACAACACCCACATTGTCTTTACTCATCAGAATTTTAACATGAAACATGGGAGCAAAAGAGAAACATTGGGACTTTTGCCATGAGATCACTGATGATGTAGCAGTTTCTTTTTCATAGGTGATTGCAACGGATGAAGAATCAGGTGAGGTTGTACATGCTTCAGTGGACATTGAAGTTCTACAGAGGGGACAACCAGGTAATGTATAATGTAAATTATATTAAAAATCACTTGCAGACATAAAACTAGCCATGACAAAGAAACATAGACAGTCTACTTTACAAAAACCACACACAAATGGCATGTTAAGGTAAATAAGTTTAGATAGTGTTCCTGCAGCTCAACTGACAAAACACATTTTTGACAAAGCTCAACTGACAAAGCACAAAGTTTGTGGGTAAGATTCTAGAGAACACAATTATAAAATGTAAGCCTTAAATACACTCTATGTATAGAGTGTATTTATGAGTGTATTTAGTTTTTTTTTCCTTACACTCTGTGTAAATGCAAATTTAGGTAGTGGCTATACGTCACTGTTTTCATTCCTGTCTTACCTGTGACAGTTCCCAGAAGTCCATTCGGAGAGGAGAAGCTGTTTGCTGACCTGAATGTAGGGATGGCTGGGGGCATAGCTGCACTTGTTCTAATAGTGGCTGTGACAACACTTTTTACTTTCCTCTGGCTGATGAAAAGAAGAAGAGAGAGACAGGATCCAGCAGAAAGGGGTGCCATAGCCCTTGGAAAACACCCTAATGTGGTAAGAGTTCTTCTGAGATATCTTCTGAGTGGTACCAAAATGGAGTGTTTCAATGACAGTACGAATAGAAGAGTCTATACCAACATAATTAGGTATAGAAATTAAATTACCTTTATTGAGTTTTATTTATTGAGAATTTATTGAATGTATGGCTTTAGGATTGATTATAAACTGCTGTGTAAATTACCACTGCTTCATTGTATGAACCTACAGAAGTTCAAGCAAGTTCAAGCAAGACCTTGCACTGTAACAGAGCAATGCATGCTACACCCATACAACTAGACGTCCATGTAAAACCATATTGAACCTTCACCTAACACAGTTAGAACTAACATTCTAGAACACAGCCATGTTGTCGCACAGTGTTGCTTCTGCCTTGTAGAATTTTGATATGGTGAAGGATAAGGGTTTTTTGGACAGACAACCTTTGGTATTGAATCCATGACATATCAAAAACAGTTTAACAATACATTTTTGGTCCTGTGACCCACCCAATGAAAACCAATGGTCTAACAAAAAAAACCCATCAGCTTGTGTTTGGAGTTTGCAAAACTTTCAGCAACAAACATTCTACAAACATTCAGTCTACAAACATTCAGAGACTTTTCATCTCCCCTCACACTCCTCTTTAATTCCTCTTATAAAGACCTTAAGATGGTTTCGGCAGGTAAGTACTTGACAATATACAGATAGACGTGTTTTGCTGTGTCAGTTTCCCTCTTAAAGGTGAGTGTGTATGTGTTTGCTGAGGAACCAAAAGCCAATTACTCTTTATAAAGGCTGGTTTAACTGGTTTAACTTGCAGTGCTTCATTTAAGCTGGCCAGTATACAGAGTATTTGATGACGTACATTATTTCATTGTGTATATGGTCTGCTATCATGTAGATACAGTGTGTATCGGATATATGTGTTACTGTATTTTGGTGTTTCTGCAGCTATGAGCACTATTGGCTCTGTGGTCAAACTACCTCCAATCACACTTTTTAAACATTGTTCAACAATGGATATACTGGCTTTCTAGTAATCAGTTGGGGGAGAAGATTGTTCATCTTAGTGGAAATGACGCTACAACTGACAGACATTTGTTAGTTGTGTAAATGATAAAACAAATATCTATATATAGAAATAATTTATATAATTTATATAATCTTTATATAAAGAAAAACAATCAAAATATAAAAAAAAAATCAAGCCTGGGAAATGAAAGTGCCCATAGTCAAAAAAACCACCATATGTTTATTGTGTGTTTATGTTCAATCTCAGATTTTAGTAAAGATAAACTTCTAAAAAGTGACATTTTGCAATTGTATGTAATGTTATACGCTTGAACATAAGCGTTATGCGATAGTACTATTCTACTGTATAATCAGCACTAGATCTCAACAGTGGAACTTGACCTGTTCAAGTTGAAAGGAGAGCTTATGTCCTTTCTCCATGGTCAACAGGTGGATTCAGGGCATACCATACCGCTCATAGAAGATGGCGCCTACCACAATGAAGCATTTGTCGACAACGAATACTCCAGTTCCAGTGCTATGACTGGAAGACACAGGCTGTACGCCAAAAAAGATGAAATGCCACCAATACCAAGCAGGGTGTACAACTACAGAGATTCTAATCCCGCAAAGCAAGATATGCTACCCATTCTGGTGATTCCAGAAATTACCACGTCAATAAACGCCTCATCTTCTATTGTGACCAATGTGAAAGCAGCTATCTCTGATATAGATGACAAAAGTCAAAGAATGGCAGAGGAGGACTTGCCCAGAAAAGATGAAGGACACTTTTTGGACATAAGTAATGAGATAGAGACAAAAGCGGATATTTTCATGCCTGTCCTGCAACAAACTACTTTAATCACCATGACAGTGACAGAAAATGTTTTAAATAAGGAACACCCAGAAAATAGCCTAGAAAACACTTGTTATTCAAATACCTCTGTAGAAACATCAATGCTAATGACGATTGATGAAGATGACGACAATAATGATGATGATGATAATGATGATCCTAATGTAAATCCATACAAAGCCATGCTGTCTGCTTTTTGCTACAGCGATGATGAAGACACAGAGAGCGACAAGCCAAAGGAAATAAAGCATAATTATAAAGATGGGCAAAACCAATTTAAAATTGAGCAGAAGGACACTGGATTGCAAGCCGAAGACTCATCTGACAAGTCATTTGGACAACTAAATACAAATGAGAAAGCCAAAGATCAGTTAAATCTAAAACCTGACACTTCAAACACTGGACATATAAATTTTGGGGATGACTCCATTGAATCTTAATCTTCATCTTATAAATGAGTTGCTTTCATGAAACCAGTTCAATTTATATTAGAAAAGGATTTAAAGTAAATAGCACTGAATAGGTTTAGCAATTGTTGGTCTGGATAATTGGATAATATGTTGTAATAGTTCATTGTCTCTTATTGTTGAACTGGTAAACAATGGTTTTTGTGGTCTGCACATGGTCAGCCTTAATTATACACATGCTCAAAAAGACATTTTAATTTTAATACCAATTATACATTTTTTTAATCTCTATTGAATTTTAGATATTCAGACTGATATTTAGATGGATTTGGTGTCAAAGCCTGTATGTGAATAGTGCATTAAATAAATACATAAAATACAATAAATACAGTTGTTTTTTTATATGGTTTACCAGGTAAATGGAAACTTGACTGTAAATGGACTCAACATTCAATGGCATTTATTTCAAACATACTGAAACTTGTTAGAAAGACTAATGATATTAGTCTATTAAAATGTATTAAAAATGTAAAGCATGTAGATATTCTACAATGTGTTACAATTGTTTGGTTATTCAGACACCTCTTGAGAGATCTGGAAAGGCATATGTAAGCAGTCCTAAAATGTTGACACATTTCTTGACAAGGTTTCATATAAAGGGTCCTAACTTGTATTACACCAGGAGGGTACATGGCTCAGCATTTACATAAATATAAGGTTATGATATGTTAAAGTTAAACTATTTGCTCATTTGTGTAATTTCTCTGTCTTTTTGCAGGAAGCAACAGCACCCGTTTCTCCTCGCCACGTTCTGTAGTAAGGAAGCAAGAATATTACGATCAAAAATGAGATATATAAAACAAGACCTGCCTTGCTGGCAACAATACCATGAACAAAAACGTGAAATACTCTTTAAAGCATATGGAGATGAACATAAATGAGTACAATAATGTTTATATGAACTTTTTAAATGTAGCAGTTTTTGTGAAATTTTGTATTTTTTGTCTTTTGTTTTGCGTGGAGGGGATGGGATGCAGTAGTCATTCTGTTCACTCCTCTGGGCAGCTCTGATCACGTATCATTCCTGAAAGATGTTTTTGTTAATACGTCACACGACGAGGAAAATGTCACGTGTATTGCCCTCCGTTTACAAACACGTTTACCGAGAATGCGGTTATGATCTTAAATCAATTATGGGTGTGAATTCAGCAATTTATTTCAAAACATTACATTCATATTAAAAATCTATTTCTACTGTAGTACTTCCAAACAACAGGAAACTTTTGAGCAAAATTTATTCTTCGCTATAGCCAAAAGAGGGCGCCGTCAGATTGTTTTCGTATTGTTTCATTACTTTTGAACCACGCTTTATACTTTTTATGAACTTGTAATACAATTTTGTGTCATGCTCATCGCTTTTATAAATACATTGATCTATAAATGTCTTCAAAATCCTGAAACTATCTATTTTAAATAACTTTTGAAAACCTTAGGATTTTTGTTATAAAGGTTTAAAATGAAATTATTTTAAAACAGTAAAAAGTTTAAAATAGCACCAGAGGGCGCCAGTTAATTATTTCTTCTTTTTGTACATTTGTTACGCCTTAAACATTGTATAGTACTGTTTAGTCTTAAATCAGAGGAAAACTGATTTTTACTTTTAACTAACAATACATTTATTTATTTTTACTGTGCGTTTGTTGCTGTGTTCTGATTGTATTTATGTTGAATGAGCTCCTGGGGCTCATTTCCAGTGTATTCAGCTCAGCTAGAAGTAATGCATTCATACACTAACACACGTGTACGCACCCATGTCCCTGTTCACACACACGTTTCATTTGGCATACTGTAAAATGATTCTATTAATAAACTTCATCATCATTACAAATAGGAAAATTTACTCAGGAAAACCCAAGAAAAATTCATAGGCCTTGAGTGTTACAGAAAATATCAAATGCCATTGTTGAGATTGTTAGTTGAGAGTTGTGAGAGTTGTTGAGAGTTGTTATGGTAATGTGTGTGATGTACATTATGCATAATGCTGTAGAAATTAATATTGCTTGAGTAAGTATCGAGATTAATTTTAATTCCGTTATGCACACAGACTTTGACAGAATGGAGAGACAGGCTGCCTAATGTGAGGGTGGATGGGATCACAGGCTGTGAATCAGACACACATATACACTGTTTTAGTTTATTTATCTAATGCATCATGCTTGTGGTGCTGAATTAACTTCAGTAAGGTAGATAGCTAATGGCTGTTGGGAATACTGTCAGCCTTAAAAAGACTTTACAAAGGTAAACAAACACTGTTAAAAATGTTAAAAAAAGTTAGCATCTGCGGCAAGCTGTCATTAGCATTTTAAAATTTTATAACTTATTAAAATTACTTCAACATATTCTTCTAGGAAAAAAGAGTGGTATTTAAGCTGTCTAAACAATTTTTACAATTTTTAGTTTTAGGCAGATTAACTTTTGGTTAACATATTTTTTGTGGGTGGACCTTTGTTTATGTAAGAAGTCTTTCTTGCATGTGTCAGCTTAAGTTACCAAGTTTATCAGCTTGTGAAGTTGTTTTGGCAGGAGTTGTAATATTGGATGTAATCTTGAGCAGACAAGGGTTTTACATGGTTGTACAGTTCTACTGATACCGAAAAAATAATTTAAGGCATTTAAAAATCTTGCCTAAAGCACAGTTTAGAAACCAGAGTTTATTGTTAATAAATAAATTATAGGCAATAAACACACTTAAAGTCACTAATGTTGGAGCACTGGTTAGCGAGAATTTTTTTTCTCGCTAAGGAGAAAAAAGGCCTTTTGGAGCTCCTGATTGAAGCTCTGAGTCCGCTGGGTCCAGGAGTTTCTGAGGCGTTCACAGCTGTAACAGATGTGTGCAAGAACTACAGGACGATATCAGGCTGCCATGATTGATCATACTTCTCTCACCACCTTCGAGCTTCCCTTGTTCCCTTGGGAGATTCCTGCTTATGCAAGCCTGTGATTCATTGTCAAGCAAATGCTTTACTCCATCGTCATGCAGAAAAAAAACAGTATATTTATCCACAGCTAGATTGTGGTGTACTGTAATGCTCCAACAAGGCTCACTTCTAAAGGAAATCGTGGCAACATGCTGTTGTACAACGTTTATCTTAAAATGAGACACTGAGGTCTTTGTAGAATAAGATCTGTGATGCTGAACTTCTGGTGTCTTCCAGATGAGACACATCTGCTCTTTAGAGCTGACACATGCAGACATCTGTCTGCAATCAACAGCTGAGACAGTTGCACATATCATTTGGGTCTCCCGACTGGTGTGGAAGGACTACTGTCTTAAACTGTGTTTTATAAATGTCATCAAATGTCAAAAGAAAAAGGGTTTATATGACATGGAGCAGTTACATGAGGTTTAACTTGTTTTATTGGGCCAAAATACAAAAATGTGCACAAGACTGCTTGGCCAATACATTGTGAATGTATGGATTTATGTAGCATGCTTTACATTTACATTTATACATTTATCATACTTTTACAATTTAAGTACTGATGGTACTGATAGTTACAGTACCTCAAGCGTCTGGGATATCAAACTAATGTTTAGTTATATAGGTAGCTAGCAATATAGATGTTCACTAGTCAATTATTGTTGGCTAACTAACTAACATTTACAAACCTTGCTAACATAGGTTATACCTCAATGAAAATGATGTGAAACATTTTCATTTCTGTGATTTTTTACGTAACTCATACGTTTTGTCAGCAATGACAAGAAGAGCAGAAGAGGGTGAAGGGAGTTTGTGGGTGTCTACTTTGATCAGGGGACATCTGTCAACTGTCTCCCATCTATCTCTCTTTCATCACCATTGTGTCAAATGTTCAAAGGTTTAGATGTGGATTTCTGAGGAGCTGTTTGTTTTTCAAAGATCTGTATTGATGTTGTTAGTTTTATTTTTGATGAGTCAGATGCAAAACCTTATACTTATCTGACAATTAAAAGCTTGTTGTTTTGTTTATGTTCAGAAGGCTTGTCTTTTAATTGTGTACATGGTTAGCAAAAGATGACAAGTTAAACTAACTATAGCAGACATCTAGATTTTGACATTTTGATGCATTTGGGGAGTTTTCCAGGCATTACTATGTAGTGGTTTTCCTGTGATTTGTTATACAGTTAGAAGGTGGTTAATACAGTGGTTTGGATGCTTGTTTATTGTGATACTTCCATTTCAGTACCACACAGAAACCTCACATTAAAGCAAGGCTCTGCATAGACTCAATATTAACCTGCAGTCAGCATGCACCTGCCTTCCTTGCTTGTCAGTCTCCAGCTCATCTTTAGCATGTGACAGGCTGTATGAATTGAGCCATTAGATATAGTAACACAATTACACCTGGGCTGCCTGGATAAACAGCCTGCCAGTCTGGGCTCTTATTGAAAGAGCAGACCTTTACTGATTGATCCAGTGGGTTGTGTTTTTTTTAATTACAAAAAGGAGAGATTAGGCAATGTCAGACAGATCAGATAACTAAGCAAGTTTGTCTCTGTCTGATAGACATGAGTGATGAAATTAAATGTTTTGTTTGTTCAAGGTTGAAATATGACATTCTCTAAACAAGGATATGTATTCTGATGTTCCTGTTGTCTCCTGTCAAAACAACAAACAATTTAATTTGGTTACAAACATCTGTATCACATTGACCTTTTATAGCATGCAGATCTGTCCTGCCTACCCAATATGCTCTGCCTACAGAGCAAAAACTGAGGTAACCATTTGTTTGTATGTTGAAGTCATAAACACATACACAGTAGCTGTGTATACCTCTAAGATAACATGCCCAAACTCTTTTATACCTTATAGGACTTTTTATAGATGTCCTTAGTTGCCTTGGAAACAATCTCCCTGGGACAGATTAATTAATAAATCTGGCAAACCAAGAGTAGAGGAAAGTCATGATTTTGTGCATTAATCAATTTTCAGATTAAAAAAATGTGTTACAGCAACAAATTCTGTGAGCTCTAGAAATAAACATTATTAAAAGCAAACAAATAATTGTATTTTGTTCTATGTATTGTAGCAAATGTTAAATGATATTCCTGAGGCAAGTATATGTTGAGAAGGACAGCCAATTTAAAGGACAGGGATGCCCTCCATTATTCCCAACTAAAGTGTTTCTGACATACTGTCAGTTCATGTAAAATTTATTGTCTTCATACATCTACTAATTTTAGTAGACTACTCATTTTACAACAACTTTCTTTTGCTCTTATTTAATATACCTAAGATCACTATAAAACCAGGTTGTTTATATACCGGACCTATATAGTAAACCTGCTGTACAGTAGGTCCAGATTTAGGAGAGGATAGCACCCTGATATTACACAGTGTACCATGTTAATGTCCAAGAACCCTCAAAACAAAACATTGGCATGCAAAACATTGCATTATTACATAATACATTGCATTGTATTATTGTGTAAATATATGTAAATATTCCTCCTTAGAAGTGTTTCCATAATATCTACCTAAACCCCTAAAAAGTTAATCAGGGATATTTATTAGGTCAACATTAAATTGTAACATACAACACAATAATTAGTACTAGGACTGAGAATAGAGAATAAGCCTTATTCTCTATTCTCTGTCCTAGTAACTGATTTTTCCTGCCAAAAAAACTGACTGTTAAAAATTTAAGCAGCTTGCAAGGTAACATCGGAGCAATGAACAAAAATGAACTGCAGTAAAGCCCCTAAGGTGACATTTGTAAACAGGTTTGCATGGGAAAGGGCATCTTCATTACCAAAAGACACATTGTTCATAGGTGGCTGCAGAGAGTACAGCAGAATCATTTGAAAACCATGAATTACCAACACTTCAGTATGATCTAATATGATTTACCTCTCCACTTGAAGAGGATGAGGCATTATGGAAAACCAGAGAGAAACAGAAGCCCCATATATTACCCCACTGTGATCTCAGCCTCCACCACAATTGTACCAATCCCAAGTGGCAATAAATCCCACCTGCATCACTCCCTGTAATCCCAGCAGAGGGATTCATAACATCACTACACGCCCTTGTGTTGGATGAGGTCATTGAGTGGAAGTTCAATAGACTTCGCTTAGTTCTCTTTCACTCCAAATTCTCTCGAAAAAAATACAGGCAGTTCGAAATACATACAGGAGTCTGTAAAAGATAGTGTTGTGTTGCTAAGTGACAACTGTGATCAGTTAATCTGTGGATAATGTGCACAGTGTTTACCCTACCTGTCTTGTCTGTAACTCACATCTTAGGGGGCAAACCATAAACTCCTGACAGCACCAAAAAGGCTTTAATCTTTATTGCATTATATTGAGAATTACAAATGTTTATTTGTGACATTTCTTACATTATCATTATGATGCCACATTTTTGTTAGTCAAAACAAGAAAACATTTTCTTTTAGTCAAAAACAAAATTGTAGACAAACTTCAAATGCAACAGTTAAAAGTCCAACAAAAATTTGTAACTATTTATGATATGGTCAAATGGTGGTAAATTTGTGTTTTTGTACAATGTATGCACCACAACTGTTAAGTTAATGGTAAAGTTGAAGTGGAGCGTAATGGTTTCATTTTATGATTAAATCATAGATTCTTTGCTTTAATCAAGTTGTATAAATTCACACAATAATGTCAGCTTGTATAATTCTTACCTATTTGTGTGTCTTTGTCAATGTCACTTTGATGGAGATTCTACTGTTTAGGACGTGTTTATGTTGGATGTTGCTTTTAGCTAATACTATATAATCTAACATAAACCCTTTAATCCACTTAAAATTAGGCTATGAAGGTGCCACTGGATTCATGAGAATGCTTTTAAGATAATGAGTTTCTCTCCCCATGTACTGCTGTGACACATGTGTCATGTGCCTTTATCATGGTTTTCTGCACATTTCCTCAATTTGGCCCTGGTGTAAATCCTTACATTTGCTTAAATCAGATTTAGCTGCTTATTTGATGTGTGAATGTCGCTCGTTTGAGCTCACCTCCCCAAAACTGCACCCAGGCAGCAAACGCCATGCACATCTTTTGCACACAAAAATCAGTATTAAAACATTGTATTGAAATTTCTTATGCCATCTTTTTTTACTTTGATAAAGAAAGATAGACACTTCGTGTTACGTTACGTTATTTATTCTAAAACTATGCTAGGTTTATATAATGTAAATTGTTTTTTTATTACTAACGCATCCCAGTTTGCCACATTACATGAGCCGTATTGTTTATCTCAGTAATAGCTAAAACTTCATACATTTTCGGTCATTTAAAGATACGAGCTCATCCACGCCACGCACCGATTTGACAGCTGAAAACGGGCGACGCCTGATGATGATCGGGCTGGGGGCGTGTGGAAACTGATCTACCACAGAGAGCACGAGCTAAAACAGACCTTCATAAGCAGAGAGACGGCGAAACTCTTCACTAAGGGTTGTCTGTTGAGTCTCTGGAGATACATCTAAACAAATTTAACAGTGAACACAAACTAGAAGAAGTGACTGGGCGGGACCAAAAGCATCTGTGATTTGTTCATGGAAGTAGCTCTATGGCGGCTGGTTGGCTTGTTTAGGAGGGTCACTGGTATTACTAGATTTTAGTGGAAGAAACTGTTGGATGTCCTTCAAAATAATGGACGCACTCAGATTCTCCGCGGGTCTTTTTATTCTTGTGTCTATATTCAGCTATGGAATCGCTATACAGTTTCCCGACTCTAAACTGTAAGTAGAAAGCAACTTATTCCCAAACAGCAAAGTTATATTTACTGCAGCTGGGTGATTATTATTGCCATCAGTCCGTATTAAGTCGTATTACGTTTTGTATTGTATGGGATGCGATGTTCATATCTAACCACAAGTTGCATCTGAGTACAGTACAGTCTGGTGTTCATGTAAATGACACTGTTGCGTTTCGCACTGAAATGCAGCCACGTGTGTCGCGTTTTTAACTTAATTGTTTCGTTTTCGTTTACTTTATTGTCTACTTTTAATACTGTGGGGTATATGCAAACGGTTGTGTGTGTGGGGGGGGCATTGTCCGTTTCAAATCATCATATGATGTACTTACCTTTAGGTCAATAAGACGGTAAAGTTTTTTTTGGAAACTTCTTTAACAAAGTACGTTTTAACATCATAAGCTAAGAGGTCTGTGTTGGAGGAACAGACATCAGACTCAGATCCTAGTTTGGTTTAGGATATTGGCCCTGTCCCCAGGAGGGGGCTTGATGTGGCGGGTTGTGGCCTTCACTTACACCTGTGCATCTGTGAAGTCCACCAGACCACAGGGTGTCCTATTTGTCAGCTGAGGTTTTAGAACAGCCATTTCTGGGACAGCCATTAAGTGTGTTTTACAGCCCTTATGAATTGTCTATCATTTAAGCCTGCCATGTTTTCTGGGCCTGAAGCCTTTCTCATTTTTCTGGGTCCATCTCTGGAATAAAGCTACTGGGTCATCAGCTGGGTCATGTCTTCCATGTTTTATTTTGACTACAAGCATAATCTAATTCAATATTTAAGCATACATGGGCATTTCCCATTACTACATTAGTACATCCCATCACATAATGTAGAATAAGGGTTATTTGCCCTTTGGGAAAACGCCAATTCACAGGCAGTATGGCCTGGATTTAACTAAAGCCTTAGAGGTTTAGATCTGCATGGTTTGGCTTCTTGACTATGTCTGCAATTCTTAATTGCAAAGAGTTGCTGCCATGTTATTGGCTGATTGCAACAGGTGATTAAAAAAACGGGGGGAAGGAACAGGGTTTCTCATGAGGATATTCAGAGACACTGATACATTTTGTATACATTTTTTGGTTTTATAATGAATGCTGCATTTTGAGTAGGTCTGAGTGGCTGTCAGGTTGATATATCATAGGGGTGTCAAAGGAGAAAAAGAGAAACAGAAAGGAGAGATGCGTTTGTGGAGACTCAGAATGTCAGAGGAGATTATTAATGTGTAAATACTTTCTCCCTGATGGACACAGGTACACATACACACTCCTTTGGATCTATTGCAGATGTGCAAAGAGCAGAGGACATAAAAAACAGGTTTTCTGGAGATCTCGCAAATCTGTGTGTTGAGTTTCTGCTGCACTGTGGAGGTTAAATGTTAATGAGCTGGCAGGAAGCCCATAAGTTGTTACCAAGGTGCAGTTAGGTAATTTTGTTTTCCCTTGGTTGTGGTGGTGTCTTTCTACATAGTGTTTGCTTAAAATAAGAGTCATATATTTTAAAGAGCTACAGTGTTAATGAACTAAAATGAAGTCTAGAAAGCCCATGAAGCGCAACTGTTATAAGAGGGCAATCATCATTTTGTTAACCAAAGGTTGCCATGAGAAAAGTTTGTGGAAAGACACCACTGCAACCAAGGGTAAACAAAATAGCGTGCCCTTGGTGAGCCATTTCTGTATGTTCTCTGGGGGTCCGTAGATGTGTTCTGAAATCAGAATTTTTTCTGTTTTAATCAAAATTTCAATATAAGCACTTAAGGCAAGTATAGTAAGAGAGAGAAAGAGAGAGGAAAGAAAAATATATTAAAAGTTATACAAGACTCAGCATATTCCTTAATACCATTGTGGTTTAACTCATTACTGTTCCAGTTAATCCCATTAAACCATTTTTCCTTACAAATGTGGTAATTTTACCATAATTGATAAGTGATGGAGTGATAATTTGTGAAATCAAAGTTGTGGTGGTCCTCCATGTTCATGACAGTGCCATTATAACCACTCACAAACTACTCACTGCTGCTGTGCCCAGATGGGAGGAGC
>JBAJNP010008537.1:0-20035 GCA_036877545.1 Yasuhikotakia modesta
TACTGTATACGCAGGATAGTACAGAACTTAATTGAATCGCTTGCATGTGGTTGATTTCGCAGAGCTTTGTCTTACAGTAATAATCATTAAACTGAGCTGCACAATAATATCTCAGCATTAAAACTCTGACGGCTGATCTACATCATGTGACGTGTGCCCTCAGTCGTGGATGAGGCCAGGCTGAAATATTACCTCTTAATCTTTTCTCGTCCTAAACCAGATGTTCATTCAGACCACCACCCTGACTGTGTCCATGAGTCTGAGTGCCACGGTTTCCCTCGGCATGCTGTACATTCCTAAAGTCTATGTGATCATCTTCCATCCGGAGCAAAACGTACAGAAGCGCAAGCGTAGCTTTAAAGCCGTGGCACAGGCGGCCGCTGTCTCCTCGCGTCTCTCTCAGAGAAACAGCGACAAACAGAACGGAGAAACCAAAATCGAGCCAAATACTTCCTAATAAAGGCCACAGAGGTACAGAGGTCAGTTCTGTGTTGCGTTGGAAACCCATCAAAAACTTATACCATCTGTGATGCTTTGAAAGTAATGTGACTAATACCGCTATATATTTATCTGTAGGTGGCCAAGAACTGCGAGACGTACATCATGATGAAATGAGATGGCGAAGACACTAGCTTTCAGGCAAACTGTTGTCTTTGCTCAGTTACGATTGTTTTGCAACCTCAAATGGACAGGAAGTTTTTGTAACACCTGCAACAAACTTATGTGGGTAAGAGAGGCAGAGAATAATAAAGTCTATGTACAGAAATTACACAACCAATGGATTCCTTATCAAGTGGAACTGGCATCAGCTTTAAAACTGGAATGTATTTGTCCCCTTTTGTAATTTCCTGAGCACAACTGCTTACCAGTTGCATTTACATTTATTCAGACGCTTTTATCCAAAAACAAACAGTGATTTCAGTGTATCCTTTTTTTATCAGTACTTACATTCCCTGGGATCGAACCCACAACCTTTGCGCTGCTAACACATACATGAAACTTTGAATCACACCCTTTGAACCAGGCATACGACTTTGACATCGGAGTGACATTAATTCCCATCAGCTCAGTCTGACAGAATCACATAAGACTGTTGTAGTTAATCGACAGCTACGTTATTGTAACAGATCAAAAAATAAGTTCTTCCGTCGAAGATCACAGATACAGACACGATACTGGATCAACATTTTTTCAGCAGCTTGACAATGGAACGCAAATACAAGGATCCACATTCATTGAAATCTTTGCTTTTAACAATGTGCCATAACTTTATGTTTCAGAATAAATATAATTAAATGTTCTGTGTGCAGCCCTCAAAATAGACAATCCTGTATTCTTAATTATATTAATTACAGATGATAGATCACAGAAAGAGGTGAATGACAATTTGTTAAAAAAAACAAACAAAGTTAGATTTTTGCTCTTTTTTGTTAAATATTATTAAAGAAATGTATGCTAATGATCTATATGGATGTGTAGAGGATTTTTTTATTAATGAAAATGATGGCAACCTCTAGGCCTTTAAAAGGCTAACATACAGATCATTTACCTGTAACATGTAACTGCTGTTTATAGTTTTCAATTATAGTTTACAATACTTGCCTGGTCAGTTAACATTTTAAGCCACAACACCAGAAGTTGTTCTTTTGTATTTGTTGTATAATTTCCAGAACTAGTTAGCATTCAGTGATGACCAGGCAGTTAAATTCAGTTTCGAGGTATCGGCGTACATGAATATTGTCTTGTTTTGTAAAATAAAAACACTGGAAAATGTATTGATTGAATGCATGTCGGAAAACAAACGATTTAATGCTAATAAATGCTAATAAAATACTAATAAAATCAGTTTGAATTTGAATAAATCTTAAAAGCAGGTATGTCACTGCAGAAATCAAACTTTTCAAACTAATCACTTGATGTTTTAATACTTTTGGGACAATGTAGTTACATAAATAACATTGTTTAATTATTGCATTATTTATAACATAGAAGGCAGCATAGTTAAAAGATATTGAAATCCCCTCATAGCCTATGCAATAATTCAGTACGCCACTTTGCATTTAATGCAGCAGGGGGCAGTAGAGAGCAACATGATTGCATTTACCAGCATGAAGAAGTCCAGACGCCGGAAGTTACGTGAAATCGCGTTGTGGTTTGTTGACGTTTGTGTCAAACTCACGGTCGCTGTTTACGAAACAAAACTTACAAACTGAAGGAATAAAGGCTTTCGTCGTATTATGTGAGAACGGGTGTCATTATAGATGCATCGAAACAAACTGCTCGTAAACAAGTGAAAGCGTTTATTTTATTACTGTAACACAACAACATAAATCAGCGATGACAATCCTTCCAAAAAAGAAACCGGCCGCGACAGTCGCTGGCGGCGATCATACGGATGAACCGGACAGACGAAGCGGCTCCGAGCCACACTCGCATCCTCATCCCCTCGGAGTGCGATCGGTGTCGAGACCCCGGGCCTCTCCACCTCCGTGGTCGTACCAGGCCACGCCGCACACGTCCCGAGAAGAGCGGCGGATCGAGTCGAGCGCTCGCCCGCAGCCGGCCTCCCCGCAGCCTGGTGCCGCCGGGGCTCCTGTCGTGCCGTGTGAAGGGAACGCAAACTCGGTCGGAGGTCGCGTGGAGTTACCGTGCGGCACTGGTGTTGTTGGCAGCTGCTGCTCGGGACCTGGTCTCAGCAAGCGGAGACGGCAGGCGGTTTGCTCCAGCGGTTTGACAGGTGGAGGAGGAAGAGTGGGAGGAGGTGGAGGGGGTGGTAGTCCTGTCTCAGACCCCGAGGAGGGAGCTGGAGGCAACAACAGTGAGGATGAGTATGAGAACGCAGCCAGACTTCAGCTTGTGGATCCGACCACAGTCGAGCAGGTATTGGATACGGACAGTACCACTCCAACCTAACTCAGATCTGTGAAATTATAACTGTAATAGCTCTTCATTATTACTGCACAGTATACAGATGTTCTTTAACTGTGTTATACTTTGGGTGTCAATCTGCAGCGTTTACATTTGTTCTCAGTCCTATAATACACTTGTTTGATGTTTTGGACAGGAAGAAGAATGGTTTGAGAAAACACTGAGGGAAAAGAAAGGCTTTGAAATCAAAAAGATGAAGGAAGATGGCGCATGTCTCTTCAGAGCAGTCGGTAATAATTTTCCTTTTTTTCCCAATTGTTTTAGTGTTTCAATGCCAAATCTCTATATAATTGTAATTTTTAAGTTTTATCTAGTAATTGCACTTAAGTCAAAAAAGAAAAGTCCTTAAAAACAGTAATTTTAGCAGTTTTGTTATATATTACCAGCTGTAATTTTTTAAAAACTGATGTTTTTATTAAAGCTGATCAAGTATACGGAGACCAAGACATGCATGATGTGGTACGGAAGCACTGTATGGATTATTTGGTGAGTCGATTTCTAGAAGAAAAAATTGCCTGCAATTGTTTAAAAATTAGTTCTGATTGTTGACTTGTTTGGTGAATGGTTTATTGATTATATGTTAACTCCTGCTGTTTCAATTTCAGACGAAAAATGCTGATTATTTCTCCAACTACGTCACCGAAGACTTCACAACATACATTAACAGGAAAAGAAAGAACAATTGCCACGGTAACCACATTGAGATGCAGGCAATGGCAGAAATGTACAACCGACCGGTAGAGGTTTACCAGTGTGGTGAAGGTCAGTAATGTCTATCAAATTCTTGGCATATTATGGCATGTTTGTGATCTTTTTTAGCATCACTAACTCTTGTTTCTCGTCTACAGAGCCAATTAATACGTTCCATGGTATCCATGAGAACAACGACGAACCGATACGTGTCAGTTACCACAGAAACATCCATTATAACTCTGTGGTAAATCCTTACAAAGCCAGTGTTGGGGTGGGGCTGGGCCTCCCCTCATTCAAACCAGGGGTAGGTGTTTTAAATGAGACACATACATATAATTGGTTCTTATGGGGGTCTTGTGGTGGCAGAATTATGCATCTGTTAGCATCATATAAAGGCCAGTCTGTTATTTTTATGTTATATGTAGTTCGCCGATCAGTCACTCATGAAAAACGCCATTAAGACGTCTGAAGAGTCCTGGATTGAGCAGCAGATGCTGGAAGACAAGAAGAGAGCAACAGATTGGGAAGCCACCAATGAAGCCATAGAGGAACAAGTGGCTCGTGAGTCCTACCTGCAGTGGCTTCAGGACCAAGAGAAGCAAGCGAGACAGGTACAATATATAATGATCTATTATGATGTATCTATAAGTGACACACACTAAAGAATTCTTTATACTCATTTCACTGCATTCGTTAAAAACATTATATATATTTACAAACATAGGTACATCAAAGCCAGCAGTTTACCCGGCATAACCCCACCAAATAATGAGAATATGTACGCCCGCTCTCACCCGATCATTGAGTCACTTTATAATCCACAAACCCCCAGCAAGAGAAAAAGTAATCCATCAAAACAAAGTATAATCCGCTTGTTGCATGCTCTAAAAGTCTATGACAATGCTCTGAAAGACCCAGTCAGTGTTTTCAGTGTGTAATAGAAATCACGGAAATATTAACATTATCAGTTGCTAAAGGGTTTGTTGCTTTGCTTGGGTGGGAGTGAACAAATATAATATGCCTTTAAGTTTTTGATCACATGATTGAATTCTAAGATCTCATTGGTCTCATGATGTCCAGCCCATTGAATGTATGAGGCAACCGTAAGCCAAACAATGATTTTCACTCTTCTGCTCTAAAAGCTGCTGTTGTTTATCTCTCAGCCTCGTAAGGCTAGTGCCACCTGCAGTTCTGCCACAGCATCCTCATCCAGTGGCTATGAGGACTGGGGATGCCGTTCCCCACGACAACGGAGCTCCGCCCCCTCCCCAGAGCATCCCGGCCCAGCTCACCCTGAACCCTCTGTCAAACCTCCTTCCCCAGCCGGTGCCTCACTGGGTTTTCCCAAACCTCCATCACCATGTGCCCCAGGTCTGTATATTTGTATAATTCTGTTTTATAAAGCTAATCCTTGCCTCTCAATGAACGTATTTGTGTGGTGGCTCATCTTCCTCATCTTCTCCAAGGTCCAAGTCATCAGTCTTCTGGCAACTCCTCCCTGGTGTCTCTCTACCCAACCTTGGGGTACAGGACTTTTATGCAAGATATGTCACCTACTGCCTTTGGTAGGGCATCAGTGTTAGCTTATTTTTAGGCCTGCTTATTAATTTAGATAAAACTCTTACTTTTTTAATCAAGCAAACATCCTTTAAAAAGTGTTTATTTGTTTTTTATTGTTATTTAAGGTTTAACAGATTGGGAAGATGACGACATTTTGGCATCAGTACTGGCTGCTTCACAACAAGAATACCTCGATAGCTTGAAGAAGAGCACAATGCACAGAGAATCTTCTCCTGACTGCAGTTGATGCATTTAACAACAGCTTGCAGCAGAAACCACGAAGCAGCGTTGCATTTCTTTATTGCAACATCATGCAGATTCTGATCTTCCTGTGTTTTTGGGTTTGCTAATCTGTTTTCCTTATTTCATTAAACTCACCTAGGTAGGTGCATGTTAAAATAAACATTGTAAAATCAACATTTTCAACTGTTTATTATTATCATGTGTTTTCTTCAAAACAATATTTTCAACTGTTTATTTTTTTCACATTTACTTTATTTTGGGCAAAAGAAAATATTACTAATTAGTATAAGAAAGGGACATGTTTGGAATGAATGTTGAATTTTTTGTTTTAATTTTCCTATAATGACCAATGTGGCACAGCAAGCTACAGGTCTTTGGTCATTGAAAGATGACCAGTAATATTTTGTTTTATAATTATATACCACAAAACTAAAATACTTCTTGTGTGCACTGTTTTGAGTGAAACCAGAGGGTCAGTATTAAACCTCTGCTGTCTTATGGTATTGTAGCATGTTTTCATAAACTGCTATATTAGTTGACAGAAAAGTTTGTAACTGTATATATGACATTAAATATAGCCAACCCACTTTTCAATTAAAATTTAACATTTTTCAAACCACACGAGTGCTCGTATTGTTTACAGTTGAAAACCTGAATACCCAAAGATTTGTAGATATACATTGTACCAAATTAGCTACATTTATCACATTTTTCTATCTCAATAACATGATAATGACATTTATCGTGAGTCCCGTGCGGACTTTTATTTTGAAACTCGCCAGCCGGATGTAGTCGCTGCGCTTATTTGTTTTCTCGGTGTTTTTTAACGTCAAGCTTCCTGGAGCACCGGCGGCTGAGTCAGTTTTCAGAGCAAAAAACGAAAGATACAGTTGGTTTTATAATCGCTATTTATGCGTTAGTATATGGATATGATCTTAACGTTTAGAGAACCGGTTTACGGCATGGGTCATTTCTCAGGAAAGATAAGGAGGGTGTTTCATAAATAATGTAGGTGTGTTAAATTATTCTCCTAGCATCTCGTCCTGTATGTGATTATTGTGGACTGGTTGCATTAGATGGTTTAAGTTATTTCGTTAGATGGTCATTTAACTATCTGCTGCATAGACGTGCGTGACCGTGTTCAGCTCCACTGGCTGTGCAGATATGGGATAACAGCAGTAATCCGGTTAATCGGTTCAGACCTTCACCGTCTCACACTGACTACGGAATTGCTTTTCTGATCAATCTGTGATGTGTTTAGTTTTACCAAATGCATGCGAAGTAACACTCAACGCTTTCGTTTTATAAATCCGGTTGTTTAAATGTTGACATGAATCAGACCAGTGAAGAAACTGAAAACATGGAAGAGGGTAAAAGCTCTTCCTCCATCATACCGCAGTGTCTGGATCAGACAGGTAATTGTTTCGGGTTTGCTTCTTTTCTTATAATCTGAAGGTAGTGTGAATGACTATGTGGTTTCACTCCGCTTCACAGACGCGAATTCATATCAAGACATTGACGGTCCATCTGAAAACCACACAGACTTTATTACAGAGGATAACCATTGTGTGAATGATCACAGGATGTCTTCACACCCAGAGGGTCTTTTGGAGCTGGAGTCAGCAGATCATACATCAGAGGAGGAACCTCGACCACAAGAACGTTTAACAGATATTCAGAAGTTACACATTGTTGATTATGACACGTCTCTGCGTGCCGGTGGATCGGAGACTGATTCAGGAAAAGCCTCCGAGGACTCTGCCGTGGTGGACAATGGTCACGATGATTCGGGTGAGTTTGTTGTGACCGTGTTAGCCCGGGGAAAGATGGAAGAGCAGGGGATGGGTACGAAAGGGGCTTCTTCCCCTCTTTCTGAGACCGGGATGCCCCTGGGACCTCCCTCGCACCGGAACGAGGATGTGACGGCAGACAGCTGGAGGCAGCACAGAAAACACGTGTTTGTGCTGAGCGAGGCTGGAAAGCCCATCTACTCTAGGTATGGAAGCGAGGAAGCCCTGTCCTCCACCATGGGGGTGATGATGGCTCTTGTGTCCTTCGTTCAGAGTGGAGACAATATCATCCGCTCCGTCTACTCAGGTGAGTTTTTTAAAAATGCCTAATGATTTATTGCTCTTTAAATATACAAACGACAAGTTGGACTGGTTTCTTCTCACTGCGGTCACATGATCTTTTCCAGATGAGCACACTGTTGTCTTCATGCAGAGAGGTCCTCTGGTGTTGGTGTCCGTCTCCAGCAGCCGACAATCAGAGCAGCAGCTCAGGAACGAACTGCTGTATGTCTACAACCAGATCGTCAGCATGCTCACGCAGGCCAGCATCACCCGCATCTTTGAGCACAAGAAGAACTACGACCTGCGGCGCTTGCTGGCCGGCTCCGAGAAGATTCTTGACGGCCTCCTGAACCTCGTGGACTCGGACCCCAGCTTCCTGCTCTCTGCCGTTCACTGTCTCCCCCTGGCCTCGTCTCTCAGGGACTCCCTCAGCCAAATCCTCCAGAAGGCCATCACGCCCAACCTGGTGTTCTCCATCCTCATAGCCAAGAACCAGCTGCTCACCATAGTGCAGGAGAAAATGGTGATTGAAGATGCCAGACTGGACCCTGCTGACCTCCACCTGTTGCTTAACCTCATCGGGGCCTCGTCCGCCTTTCAGGCTGGAGAGATCTGGACGCCCATATGTCTGCCCAGCTTTAACCCTGACTGTTACTTCTATGCGTACATTTCCTACCTGGACCCTCCAGAATGTACTGTGTGTCTGGTTCTACTATCAACTGATAAGGAGGCATTTTATTCGGTGGCTGAGTGTAAGAAAAAGATCGAGGAGGCTATGCAAACTCAGAACGCACTGAACTCTATAGCTAAAGCTCACCTGTACAGTGTCAGTCAGGTGGGAGTGTCTGATCTCAGGCATTTCATGTACAAACCCTTCGATGTGCCCGACAATCATCGCCAGCTAACGCAGTTTACCAGGTGAATCAACTTGTGCTGCCTGTGCCAATATTTACTTGGTGTGTGTTTAATTCTGTTTTAACTGCGTAGATGTTTTGTTGCTGAAACAGATAGTCCATCACCAATGCTGTGTTACTGACATCAGATATTGTCTCATATAAATGACCTTTAAACTGTGTCTCAGAGGTTAACACTTACATTGTAAACCTAATCTTACGGTCACGGTACATATTTCCCAAATGAATTTTAGACGGAAGCTAAATGAAATTGAAAGCATGTTTTCTTCATTATTATTCAAGAGAGACAAAGATGAAAGGCTGACATGGCTTTTATTGAGGGCACGCTGCTTGTCATGGGATCGTGGTACAATGACACTAATATAATTTTTGAAAATCATGCTAAATGACAGTTACTTAATGGATTTACTGTATATGTGACCGCAGCCCTGAAATGGAAGCGCCTTACGGCAGCGAGGAGGAGAGGATGAGACTTCTGGACCTCTACAGAGACATGCACGGCCGCATCCACAGTACCTCACGCCCCCTGAAACTCATCTACCATGTGGCTGAACGCGAGACTCTTCTGGCTTGGGTAAGCGAATAGCGACTGCTGTCACATGCATCTGAGTCCTCTGAGAGCAGAACATGTTGATGTTGTGATTTCAAACTCGCTCGTGTGGCGGTTCCGCAGACCTTGAAAGATCGCATTACCTCTGAGGACTCTGAGCTGCAGTGGAAGTTTAAATTTGCAAATGCAGATTATGCAAATGAGGATCGTGACCTTGCAACAGATGAAGTCACAGCGTGATTAAATTTTTAGCAGTGACCTTGCTAACACACTCAAGTTAATTACAAGATGCCTAAAGCAAGTTAAAGGTTGTGTTTTGTTTCTTTGATGAAAATCTCCCGTCACAGTTTGTTATGCAGACACAGCTCTAAGTATGCCAGGTTGATTTTCCTAAAAACTAAATGGTGTGTCTTTTTTTGCTGTTGTTTTTGGTTAATCCACTGCGACAGAAATTCCACTGTGCCTTAAATTGCAGGGAGGCAATTGTTTTGCTTAAAGGTCTTTTTACATCCTGATAACAATTACTGTGGTCCAAATTAAATTAAATTAGTTAAATTAAAGGCCTAAATATATTTAAGTATATTTTGTCTGTGGATTGCAACATGTTTGGTCTGAATGCAGTAATATGATTGGATGTTCTTCTTGCCTGTTAAACTAAGTATCAAATTAAAAATGTTTTGAAGGAGGCTTGGCTTTGGAGGGCGGAATCTGCTTTCAAAGCTAGCTTGCTATTGCTAGTTCCTTTGAAACTTCCAGCCCTACCTTTAATGAATTTTTTCATTGCAGGTCACAAGCAAATTTGAGTTGTACACGTGCTTCAGCCCCCTTGTCACAAAAACATGTGCCATCAACGCCATCACCAAGCTGCTCCGCTGGATTAAAAAGGAGGAAGACCGTCTCTTTATTCGCTACCCCCCAAAATACTCCACGACCCCCAACCCTAGCAAAAGCTCTAAAGGAGGTGAGCGCTGCACTAAAACCGTTACTGTTATTTACTGTTATTCATAAATGTGTTTGTGATATTTTCATGTACTGATTATCATTATTGTTTTCTGTTTTAGATGCACACTGATCACTGAGCTGTTCCGAGCTGCGAAACTTTATGCATCCCCGCATTAACTGCATCCCTGCATTGACACTTACATTAAACATCTCAACAAGCTCAATTTAAGCTGACGCAACCAAATAATCCTAGACAGGGGGTTGATACATACATTTGAGTTTGATGTAGAAAACTGATGTTTTGTTTGACAGTTTGAAAAACATACTGATCTGTGATTTTATACGTCGTAGAAGGAAATGTAACATTTTGAGGAGGTGATGAACTTATTCTTTGTCTTTCCAAAAAAAATAGTTGAGCAAAAACTTGTTTTCTCATATTTTCAGAAGGATGTTATGAATTATGTAACAAAAGCCCAATAAAATGTGGACGTGTCTAAAATACAAAATGGGATGATAGCAGACTGTTGCAGCTATCATGTGATTATTTTACTTTAATTTTAATTTGATTGCATTAGATTAGAGTGTTTGTTAGCTATAAAATAAAATGTGTATCAGATGTTGTCTTATGTCCAAGTCAAGGAGAGGATGTTTATCACAGTCGTAACAGATTTTACAGCTGTTCATTCTGTTTATTTGTATTTTGTTGGTTAGTGGTGTCTTCTGAGGGTTCTCTGTTTTTTCCTTAATGGGTTTGGTTTTTGAAACCAAACAAACCTGGTTTTAAAAAAATGACGACACAACATATCAGTACGAATGGAAAGGACTGTAAAGTTTCTCTTTTGCTATGGAATTATTGCATTCATCTCAGTTGTCATTGGGTTAGTGCAGAACACATTGAAGTGTTGTTTATTTGCTCATAGTTACAGATTGTGATTTTATCTGGCATACTATGACGTCATCAGATTGTAATAAGGGTCACCATATTAGTTGTGCGGGAAACCACTGAACAAAATAGTAAAAAATGTGCAACGAATGATTGGATTTTTTTACTATTTGGGTTGGAGATTTTTTTTCTGGAAAAATTATCTGTTTCAAACATTTTTTCAAGAGGAATAATATATTGGTGCTGTAATAAATCTCTGAATTACTCCAGTTGTCTTGCGGTCTTAAATATTTATTCCCATGAGTATTAAATTGACATGACCAGGCTTCTAAAACAGCCTGGCTGAATGACACAAAAGACAAACAAGAAAAGACGTCAGCGCAACAGTGTTTATTTCCCGTCAGAGAAAAAACTGTTTGACATTTTCGTGTTTGGTATTATTAGCTTTTATCACAGGCTTTAAAAAACACATTTCTCTGATACGGTCCGTACATTATCTAAGAGACTACGTAATATTTGATTCTATAACGTTCTCTCACTGTAGACCACTACAGAACAATTGAGTTAAAGCAGTAACGCTTTCTGAATAATGTAAAGCTCTAGAGAGCCGTTAAATTAAACCTCATTAACTATTAAATAACTTTCCCATAACCACTCAAAATAAATTAAATGACATGTACAAAGTTTGGCATTACTTAATATACATTTCAGAATTTAAAAACACATCTGTGCAAATTTTCTACATGCATTTATATTTACACAATTTTCACCCACAATTACAAACTCATGGACACAGCTTTAAAATAAACTCCGGCACATGAAGACTTTAAAAAAAAGGATGCTGGATGCTAGTGGCAAGATAATATTACATGGCATCTCACAGTGAGTTAAAACAACTACAGAAAGAGACCATGTGGAATCTGATAAACAATAGCATTTATGGTCACTGTAGAATTATTATCCAGTAGAAATGAGGGCATTTGAACAACACGCATTTTGCAAAGCAAAATACTTTCCTCTGTTAACAAACTCTTACGTAGTGCATTCTTGTAAGTACCTGAGCCATTCTGCCCAAATACCCTGTGAGCTGGAAATGTAAGTGACACTGTTACCTCACGTTCAAAAAACAAGCTGGAGTGAGTGACACTTTCAAACATTACGGACAGGAAACTTCAAGCAATTTTTCCAACAACTTCCCAACAAATAGTCCATTTGCTGAATTTAAAACAATCCTAATTTAATACAAACAGACGATGATTTACGATGTGCCTTGAGTCATGGAAGATGAAAAACAGGGACAGTAAAACGATCTGAGCTGGTAAAAAAACCAATAAACATTCAAATATCTTCATACATTATACCTTCATTAAAATCTTTTTGTTTTAGACATACAATTCAAGTGCTTTATATAAAATTGGAGGGGCTGAAGGTGGAGTTTTCCTGCACATAGCTGAGATGTGTCATTGCTCTGTCATAAGCCGTGTGCACAGATTTCCGCACGTTGGGTTTCTTGCCCTCCATTAGCCGAAGGCGGTCGACTGTGTCGTCGACGCCCATGTGATGGAGTTTGTCCAATGGCAGCCACTGCCTGTTTGTGAATGAAAACCGAAACGCTGACTTCTTAGGAGTGTGTACTACTTAGGAACCAAGTTCAGTAATGTATTGTGACTTACCAGGTTCTCTTAGTGTCAAAAAAGAGGACAAGAAACAGCTTATCCTCCGTCTCCTCCTGTCTGCGTTTTCCCAAATTCAGAACGTCTTTAGGAGGCACTGGAATGGGAACGCCATTGTGCAGAATTCCTTCCCGGGGCATATTGGGATCAACAACCTATGGAAAAATCATAACTGCATAAGCTTAAGCACATATTCAAGTAGCTCATTAAAACACTAGTTCTGTAAATGTGCCACACTCATAGGCAGTTGTCATCAGTTTTTTTCAAAACCTCAGCACTTTTCTGTGGCCATATTTTCGCCCGTACCATTGCAGGGTATGAAGGGTAGCCGCGACATTTGGCCCAAACCAATGTAAGAGGCTCCATCTCTTCCTCAGTTTGAGAAGCTTCTCTGCCTACAAAAGTCAAGGCGTAAACTAGCAATGCAAGGAAAAACAAAAACAGTCTAGAAACACTTTCAATATTCGGTTTCCCAAAGTCTTTGTTTTACCCACTTGTCTTAGAAACGCCATTCTCATCCTCACCCACAGGAAATTTGCTCAGTGCTGGTTTACCACGACTGCGTTTTGGAGGTGAGGAACTGAAAGAAAAACAAAACACTTAAAAACAATAATTGAGAAAGTGCTTCCAAATTCATTTAGTTTCCATTAAAGTAACAAAAAAGTGGAAAAAGCCAAGGATGTTTTATTATCATCATTGCTTTGTTATAAGAAAGCTATTAAAATATTGTATAATTCAGCAACATTTTAAAAGCATTTAACTAACTACCTAAGAAAAACATTTTGTTGATGATGTTGAACAACATAATGTTTTTCCCAACAAACAGCTGAAGACTTCAGATCAGATACCGGGTGTAAACAGCCTTAAGTGACACAATCCAAATCATTTTGTTCAGATCACTGAATCTGTTACCTGTGAGTTGGGAAAGAGGGAGTGCAGCTTTCTGAATCAGACGAGTTTCCACTGAGTCTCTTGAGTCCGTTTGTCAAACCTAAATAAAAAGCATTAGACTGCTTTAGCATATTAAACAGATTGTGCCAGACAGCACTTAAATCACTGGTCAATAAACTCCAGTAATGGTCTCAGTATATGCAGTCCTGTACCGTTCTCTTCAGGCAAGGGGTGGAACTTGTCGCCTTCGCTGTCCGAACATGAGCTGAGTCCTCTGGATCTCAGCTGGTGTGGCGACGGGGAGGGAGATTTTGGGGCTAGAGGTGCTGACAGTAATTTGGATTGAGGTGGTGTGACTCCATTTTCAACTTTGCAGACTCCGTTCTGCAGTAAAACCGATTTCTCCTTTGTCAATCTGGCCCCATTTTTAGCTTTTTTGAACAGGACCGATGTCCGACGGCCCACGCCTATCTTAGTTGAGGCGGAGGAACTCTCAGTAGAGGAAGGCGTGTTTGCAGCATCCATCTGTGTGCTGGAGGCCACAGCATCATGTTCCTTCATGTGGAAGTTCTCAAGATCTTCTTCTTCTTCTTCTAAAGGCTGATCTGGGTCTTCACTTTGACCTCTGTCTTTCCCTTTTCCTCTTTGTCTTCTGTTGCCAGGTTTGTCGGACTGTCCTGGTGTGGTGGTTCTTCCGGTCTCCAGGGTGAACACGGGTGGGTTTGGTGGAGCATCTCCAGGTAAAGGTGAGGAGGCTGGAGAAGTGGGTTCTTGAGCTTTTTGGGATGTTGAATTTCTGGGGTCTTTAATAAATGAAAATGATTAGTGCCTGAACTTAAACGTGACATATATAACAACTGTTTTTTTGGACATTACCTGGATTGGCTGTTATGTAATCCTCTTTGTCCTCACGTTTTCCCTCTTTACTCTTTTCTTCTTTCATTTTTCCGTTCAGCAGCCGTGAGTTGCGTCCCTGGTGGCTGATCTTGTGACGGAGACTGTTAATTTCTCTTCGCAGCAGGCGCATGCGTTTTGTGCGACCTCCGCTGGTCCGTGTGGACGTCACCAGGTCCAGTTTGTCCAGCAGGTTCTTCAGCTGGTCCTCTGGAGACATGTGAACCCGATTGTCTGGATCCAAGAGCAAATCGACTGAAAATGATATGAAAGAATGAAATTTGATGTAAAAAGATAATAAGGCATTGCATCAAGGACAGTTTAAAAACCTCTGCTCACCTTCATCCCACCAGGAGATCGTGGAGTTGTGCGTGCTTGGCTTGTCTGCTAAATGCATCCCCGTGCTTGAATCAAGACCTATGCTGAGAGCCTGCCGTTGGGCGTGTCTCAGGATAGCCCCGCCCACTTCTCGTAGCTGCATGGCAGCCTTGTGGAACACAGTGTCATTGGAGTTGTACCTCAGACAGTTGGATATCATGAGATTAAAGTCTCTCTCTAGATCAGCCACTGAAGAGTATTTATGGGCCTCCAGTCTGTCATGCATTGTAGAGAAGTCCATCGGCTCTGAAACAAACTCCAGATAATCTGGAACCTGAAAAACATTAAATGGGAAAGAGGATTTGGAAAAAGATTGATTTAGTTGGGAACACATTCAAAGCATTTCAGTTGAATGTATCTGAATGTTTACTTCTCAATGCAGAAAATATCTACTACATATTTTTAGTTCACTGATCTTTTCTCTTTCTGATCTTTTACTTTTTTCTTTACTAAATATGAGCTATATGGTAGCTACATATGAGCTATATGGTAGCTATATGTGACCTACATATTTGCCTTTTGAGCTATACGCGAGCTATTTGGTCTGTCTATGAGCTGTCAGTGTAGTTAACCTCACCTCCTTCAGATTGACGGGTGTGGTGAAGATGTGATCAGTGTCTTTCTCCCGCAGCTGCTCCAGCGTTGAGCGCAGAAACACCAGCGCAGGGGTGAGCTGCAGCTCCAGTGCAGCCTGCTGCAGTTTCATCTTCAGCACAAGAGAGCAAATTCAACCAAAAGAACATAACAAGAACCTTTCAGACACAAGGGTCGAGCGTCACCTGTTCCCTCTTAAGCCTCTCTCGCTTTCGTATGAGCTCAATCAGTAGTCGTGCTTTCTCCAAGTCCTGACGAAGCTTCTGCCAGTACTTGAGTTCCTCTCTGACAGCCTGCAACTTTGCATCTGGTTCCCTCTAAACATCAAGTAAAGATAAAATAAAATAAAATTCTGCAAGGAACTTTATGGTACGTTAAAAAGTGTAAAATGAGCTGAGAGCGCTGAATTTTTATTGGTAGCTGGAAGCAAATTAGCCAAAATATCTAATAAACAAACAAGAACTGAGATCAAACTCCTGAAAGATTTGGTTAGCGGTTGTTAAACAAGTTACTTTAAACCCAGACAACAAAGACTGTTTTCCAGGCTAATGCATTATGAAACACTGACCTGCTCAGACTTCTGAGCCTGCAGATGTGAATGGAGACGGCGAATGAGCGGCACACCGTTACGGGAGTGACGTTTTAAAAGCCAGTAATTGTGAAGTCTCTGCATAAATTGATTCTTCCTCTCGACAGACACTCCTGTGCAAATCTTGTTGAGCCTGTTGAAAACACAATTTATAAAGTCAACAAAAATGGATTTTGCAGCCCATAGAAGAGAAGAGAAGACACTAGAATTGTGAATTGATTATACAGTGAAATTACTTACATTTCTGGTCGTATTGTGCACAATAAATCACACACAAAATAAAATAATAAATGCTCCTTTTTTGTTGTCTTTCATAACAATATAATAATAACTTGTATTGTTTTGAAAGACTACAAAGACAAGCCTTTATTATTTTATTTTGTGTGTGATTTATTGTGCAAAATACGACCAGAAATGTGTAAAAAACAAAGCAAACAGGCAGATAGATAACACTGAAAAGATAAAAAAAGACATTAACATTTATATTAACGTTTACATTTTCATACTGAAAACGAAAGATTTATATTCAAGCTTGCTATTCTAGTAAAACTTAGTTAGATGAGATGACCAGACAAAACAGACAGAAGATTAGACAAAACAGACAGAAGACCAGACAAACATTTACCTAAAGGATGGGATCTGTGGTACCAGAAGGAGGGGCACTCCTGTCTTTCGTGAGGTCCCAGCTGTATTCTTCTGTGTTTTCTTTTGTTGAGTGGTTGAACCTTTTTTCCGCCCATGGTGGTTCTGCTGCAGAGGAGGGCCTAATGTGTACGACCTCTGACCTCTGTTGCCTCTTCCCCCGACCAACCCGCTGTCCTCATCTCCTTCGCTGCCTGTGCCTGGGGGAGAGTGGTTCTCGCAGAACGCAGTCTTCTTTACAGTAAACGTTGTGCCGTTTGTGCCTGTCTCTCGCACAGGGTCGATTTTCATATAGAGTCCAGCTCTTTGGGCGCAGGTAACATGAAACGCCCTGTAGCAGTTTGCTTTGTGGCACTGAATAGATGCCCCCCTGCCTTTCTGCTTACACAGGTAACAGGTGAGTTTCCATCTCGCGGTGGGAATGTTTTTCACTCCCTCCACAGGCTCCAAGAACACCGTGTTGGCAAAGCACACTTCAGGAATCCATATGGCACAAATGACATGCGCCCAGTTTCCATCGCTGGTTTGCTTGAACGCACCTCCCCTATTTGGACAGAGGACACAATCTACGGGACGTGATGGGGACTGCAGGCAACGTCTGCACAGCCACTGGCCCTCGGGGATGTAAGGCACCCCGTAACATTCCTGGTGGACAGCGAGGTTGCAGATATCGCAGAACAGGATGACGTTGCTGTTGAGGCACTCGTCGTCCAGGCAAACGCAACAGTAGGCGTCCTCGTCGATGGTGCTCTGGGACAGCGCCTGGCTGCGAGACTCCAAAATGGACTCCCGCTCAAGTCTGTCGATCAGTAGCTCAAACGTGTCTGGGGGAACCGAGGCGTGACCATCGGACACACGCTTTTGGTTGACCATCTCAAGCCAAGCCATGTCCTCCTCATCCATGTCATACTCAGCCTCATTGTCCAACTCCTCCCCAGACTTCTCCATGTACCTGTAATAAGCCACAGGAAGAGGAGGAGCCTGGGAGGCTGTGAAAGTCTCCACCTTACGAAACGTAGGCTTGGGCAAGGGGCTTTGTAAGTGGGTATAATGCATCGAGTGGACTTGGCTTTGTGAGCTACACTGAAAACCAGATCTTCGGTTTTTAGCTGCATGTTTGCTATCTTTCTTTCTGCCTTTAGAAGCAGCTTGTTTGTTACCTTGTCTCACTCGACTCAGGATCTGCACGCTGTTCTCTTTGTTGCTGTTGCACTCAGTTAAGTCCTGGGCCAACATCTCATCCTCGGTTACGACTGAGAGCTGGTCGCAGATGTTGATCCTGTGAAGTCTTCCCTCCAGCTCGATCTCCACCATTTTCTGAGCCTGTGCATACGTCAGAGTGTCTCTAGTCGCAGAGAAGCTCAGTCTGCATGGAGATGGTGGACACATGAGAGCGTCCATATCGCCATGGCTAGCTGGAACAACCTGGCCCCGCCCTCTTCCTTTGACCACTCCCCTTCCAGCCCGTGACTGGCCAGCTCGTTTCTTAAGCTTCCTCATTGAGGTTGTCCTCTATTCAAACATTAAAATATGACTGGACATGGATACCTATTGGATACAAAAATATGTTACAAAGATCATCCTGTTACATATAAATGCAAGGCAATAGACATTTAACTGAAATTTTACATAATGCATTTTCCACATATACACAAATACACCCTCTGTGTTTTATAAAACCACTGGCTATCATTAAAACATTCACTACATTAAATACTTGCATAAGTTACTGTAAGAGAATATGATAAATATGTGGAAAAGATGTTAATTCAAATAAAAAAAATCACTTATAGCAACTTAACTTGTCCTCTTTCTATCTTTACCATTTGTTAAAAAAGTACAAAACAATAACAATAATAATTCCCAGTAGCTGCAGGTCATATTTTATCTCCAAATCATGCCACAATCAGCAGGTGTTTCACGGTTGTATTTCGTTTATTGCAAGTTAAAATGTATGAAGAAACTCATATTTGTGTGCAACAAAACAAACATGTTACAACTACATAACATAAAGTCCCTCGTATGAACAGGAAGACGTCCCTACATTTGAATCAATGGTAACGCATATCCGGCCAGCCAATAAACAGCCGCACAACTATCACGTGACTTTTACGAGCCAATCACCGCGCAGATCTTCTGGTTTTCCTCGACCCGGTTGACGTAGTTTGGTTGCAGAGCGCTAAATACCAATCGTGAAGCGAGGCAGAGGAGTCAGCCATTTTAACAGCGCTGATCTCCAGCCTCAACCTCGATTGTTTTTCCTGATAACAAACTCTGACGGCGCAATATGCCTAATTTGCTTTCTGGCAACCAAACAACAAGTAACTATATGTGACGAAATATGTAATTTGCATGCGTTGTCGTGCGTTTTCCTTCAAAGAATAAAGCACGTTAAAAAAGCGCCGTGCGTTGCAGGCAGAAAAGACAGGCGGAAAATGAGCGCCTTCACAACTGGAGCCATTTTACACAGCGCGAACGTGCAACTGCAGAGCCGTCTGCTCCTGACACATCTGCGTTTGCAGAAAACATTGCAAAATAAAGCTGAAAACTTACTCTTTAATTGATCAAACGAAACGACGAGAAATGCCGGTCATTTCCAGGGGCGACAGCGTCCTCTTCTGTAGCAAGACGGGCTGCCTCAGCCCTCCATTGAAGAGACTTCCCACCAAAACGTTGCTGATCACTCCGCCTGGCTATTTACACAATGCTATCACCTTGGCATTAGGCTCAAATGTTGCAAATAGTCGCCTGGCATTATTGCAGAGTGTATCGTGTGCATTGAACGTTGGTTTGTAATTAAATTGGCAAGAAAAATACGCCCCTTTAGAAAAAAAGGCGAATTCTCGGCGCTGGGGTTTGCACTTGCCGCGCGCACAGTGCGCGCTGGTCTGTGATTAGTGGAAATGGTCACCGTGATGCCATCGAATCCTTGTGAAGCCCATAAAGGTCAAATGCGATGAGAAAAACAACGGCAGATTTCCCTGGTATGATTTGCGCGCAGAGCCCATGTTCGCCTTAAACACCCATGTTTCCCCACATACAGTATCCCATCATTTTTAATCGCAAGTAATATTAACTATAATATCACAATAATATTTACAAATCTGAAATCATTTCACACATAAAGGTCTTTCTTTGAATGGTATATGAGGTTTTTGAGATAAGCTCTCTTTGCAGGTATTCTGTAACGTGGTTTCCACACTGTACATATGTTGTTTATTTGTAAGTGAAAATAAACTTAGTCCTTATTTATTATATTATCCCTTATTTATATAAATATTTGTCTAATACAAAATAAGCTGGAAGAAATCTTAATGTCTATTTACTATATAACATATTAAACTATGAAACAGAACAAACTTATGTTCTGATGACCCTTAACACATCAGTTACTATCAATAAAATATCAAATACATCCGTGGAGGACATCAGATCTGTACTGGTTTTCTTTAACCCTGCCCCAGAATATCAGACTTTCATTAGAAGTGTTTGAATGGTTTCTCCACCCCCTGAAACGTATTGGCTTTTCTCATGTCTTTAGTGGGATCCCTCTATTTCATTAGTGTAAACCACACTAGTGCTCTGCTCT
>JBAJNP010008538.1:0-20033 GCA_036877545.1 Yasuhikotakia modesta
CACGCGTTGAATATAAAAGCAACCTTTTAACATCATTTAAAGAGTTGCATGCGCTCTCAGTAATAATAAGGGTGCTTAAAAGGGTTCATGGCCACCGTTTTGGGCTCGCCAAAATAAGCCTCTAGTCGAAGCCCTTATGAAAATCGACCAGGTTTTTATTCTTTATAAGTACAGCATAAGTTTTGACACAATGATTATCATAACTATAGTTTTACTACAAATATGGTTAATATATGCTTGCTGTCGTTTTTAACTGTAGTAAAACCAGGGTTATTTTGCATAAGTTTGTTCTTACATATTTGATACGCAACAAACATTTGTGCAGCAGAAAATTTCTCTAAGCTTGTTCAAGTGTCTTTAAACCATACAGCTCAACAACAACCTTTAGGAACCTTTTACATGTCTGGTGCACTAAAGACATTCAGAAGCCTTACAGTTAAACCAGCAAACCTGTTAGTTTATCTCGCTCACAGATCTTGAGTTTCATTTGATGTGACATGGAAAGAAAATAGCTGGTGATGAGTTTTGCATGTTACAACTTTTGCACAGTCAAGCAAAACTTCAGTGCACAAAATTGCAAAATAGACAAATCACAAAATTGTCTGCCAAGAACTACTACCGGTGCACCACAATTATTTTGTCCTTCACAGAAGCACAAACACGTCTAAAGCGTTTGGACACCTGACTTACCTTAAAACCAAGGAATCATTTCACAGCAGAGAGACTCCAGACAGCTGAGAGTCTGACAGGAATGTTTCAGCTTGTAAAGGGTTTAATGCTGTGATCTGTGTGTGGAAAAGACTCACGGTGAAACTGAGACCTGCAAAGCAGAAACAAATGAAAGCTGATACCAAAGATATCAGTGGTCCTATAACTAATTCATCACACTCTCACTCTGAATGTATCAGAGGAAGAATTCAAGCAATAACCCAGATAAACAGGTTTCCTGTACTAAATGTACACAAACATCTGGCACATTACTATACATGTGGTTTCTCGCAGGACACGAGGAAGTGAAATGAAGATATCATTGCATTGAGAAAAGATTGTTACAGTAAAATGACTGATAAATTATTATAACCAGTAATTATTGCAATGAGGAAAACCACGTTAACTGACAGTGTCGACGATGTGCTTGTGGCAGTGAGAGGCCTTGCAGGAAACGTTGTCAGAACTTTGACTAACATTATCTCAATGTTCTCTTAATGTTACTGCATAAATATTTTTGATGACTGCATGATTAGACATTATAAACATTATGATGCAGTAACACATTTTTCATTATGAAGGTACATTTAAATTAAAGCAACAATAAACTTTACGTGCCGTGGATGTTTAATATAACCCTGTTCAAGACTGAGTGCAAAATAATAAGACATGACAAATAACTGCTTAAATACAATGAGAATTTTATTAAAACGGTGCAAAATGAAAAAGAAACAAAATAAAAACGAACATAAAGTCTGACGTTCTTTCCATCTGGATTGCACTGTCACACAGTCTGGTGTCACCCATCAAACAAGGACAAAGGTTAAAAAACAGCTGAAAAGACCCATGAACGGCCCAATGGGCCTAAAATAACGCAAATATCAGTTCTGTCAGTTTTGAACATGCAACAATTTCAGTGTCATGCGAAACATAATGTGCTGTTGACTGAAAACATACCATATAAAAACGCTAAGATACATCACAGAACTGAGCCCGATGTGTTAAATATGAGGATTCATTTGTGTGTGAGATCTGACCACCATTAAAAAAATAACTAAACATGTGAATAAAATAAAAGTTAGAAAACTTTGGGCTTCCCTTCTGTTTGACAACTAGCCAGTCAGGAAAGAACATCTCTTAACATTTCCAAACTCTTGAAAAATCTTACTACAAATATATAGATTTTAAACCATAACATCTCGTCAGATCACTGATGGAGAAATAAGTTTGATCGCAAGAAACTTCTCTTGGTCAATGACGACCCAATGGCCAAACTCTCTGAAACACTGACTCAGATAACGTCTGTCCTATAGCATACATTCGCATCTTTAAAAAACACTGTAAAACTGCTTCAGATTTACAAAAATAACTTGAACATATTATACAACATTTTTTATTGAATACAAAAATGTTTGCAATCTTTTTAAAGTCCAACACAAGGGCGGCTTGCACGATCTTTCGAAATGTAAGAGAAAGAAAACAAACTCTTAGAGTAGCTTGTCATTTTAGAGACAATTTCCGCTTGTTTGTGCCTTAAATCTGCAGTGTTTCGCCATAAGCACAGTTTACCAGACACACACACACACACACACACTGAATTCCTTGATGAAATCTGATGTCTAGCTGAACGGCATCTATCTACCTTACATAAGATAAAAAACATTGTTAAATTACGCTCAGTCATTCGTTTGCATTATGCATAAATGTGCATGACCGAAACAAACAAATATAAGGTCTTTTCTGAACCCAAAAGCAGCGGTGTCCTCCACGTCCCTTATTTACACTGAAATTGAAAGCTGTCAGTCTCACAAGGTCACTAAAGGTGTTACGTTGAAACAGAGGCGAACACTGACAGACCAAACATACACATGTGCGCCACCCACTGGTTATAAGAGTGGGTCAAATATATCCTGCTCTGCAAAGTAATAATATTATTAGTATAATAATATTAAACGTAGGGCATTAATACACAAATGATCAAATTGAAAACGCTTCAACCAGATGCGAGAGAATATTCAGTTTAAATCTGGTTAAGCATATTTTCACTGTGCAAATTAGTTCTTCAGATGTTAATGTGAAGTAGCACATGGTTATACAATTACCTGCATGACTGAATGCTGTTTTATAGGTGAGAGATCATCAGTTTTAGACAGTAACTCACACCAGCATAATAAAATGAAGATGATTTTAGCAGCAGTCCCCCAGATTTTAGTTACAGTACTGAAGTTACACCTTCAGTTTAAAGGGACACAAAAATGAAACGTGTCTTTATTGACTCACCCCATGTCCTCATGTTTACTGGGGAACATGGAAAGTATTTTTTTAAGAATCTTACAGGGAATGTTCTCTGAATGTTGGCTAACGCTCAATAAAAGTTCTCAATTAGATATTATACAAAAATGTGTTCTTAAGAAGTTAGTGGAAGGTTTTACGAACATTACAGACTAAAGGTTTGAAAAATGCTTGTATTATCAAGCAATAACCTTAAGACAAATTTTACTCATTTCTGTTACTTTAAAAACATTTCTACAACCTAAAATTGTTAGCTGAAGACTCGGAATGTAGAATTCATGTTTGTATGGAAAATACCATTCAGGAGAATCTGATAATCTGTATTTCACTGAAAAAAGAATTTAAAGGTGAGTAAATATTGACAGTATTTTCATTTTTGTCAGACTTACACAGAGGCAGCACTGTGTGATAACAGCGTAACAGGGTTTATAACGTTGTTCTGAAATCTTTACAGTTCAAAAACTGAGGAACCTGCAAGAATCCTTCTGCGTCCACAAACACAAACACTACAGTCAGAACGGTGAACCCACACGCAACAAAAGCAGAAATAACTCGGTTCAGCAACCCCGGGACTAGAGGACTGAACTAAGACAACAAGAAAAGGCAACTAGGAAATGACAGTGTAGCCAAAACCCTGACAGTCCACACTAGCAAAGCCACTTCTAAAAACTCCACTTCTAAAACTGCTGTCTGATAGCCAGACGAGAACAGAGCATCATAACAGTCTATCAGTGTCTGGTCTAAATCCTGTACGCCTGCACGCATCACACCGACACATCAGAAAAGTGCTTCAATCTGTGCAGTGAAGTGACTGGGGCAATTATGAGTCGTCCTGGACTAGTGGTCCAGCGATTTGGGGCAGTGGACCTCAAAGTCCTTAAGGAACACACCATTAAATTTGGTGAAGCAGCTTTTGAAGACGTGTTCTTTAAGCGGTCAGACATCGTATTCACCATCAGACCTCTTTCATCTGCGAGTACCTTATTTACCTACAGCTAATTTGTTAAGACAAACAATATTTTACTTCAGTATCATGACGGCACCATGTACCATGTGTGAAAAAAGGGCATGTGATGTTATTATCAGGGTCGCTGAATTCATGTCTACAGACTATTATGTTCCCTTAGAAAGGTCAAATTATCTTTATGCAGACATTTTAAATTTAAGTGTTTTGGGAATGATCCCAAAATTTTGGAACACAGAGAATTATCTAATACAGACATTGTGACATTATGACATTATGCAAGCAGCTGAAATGAAGCTGTTAAGGTTGGACTCACATGTTCTTGATCAGAAAACACAATATTAGAGACATCAGATTTAAGCCAGTCAGGTAACTTCAAAAGATATAAATAAAGTAACAGAACAGTGTCAGAGCTGAGCCAATGTGAATAACACTCGTGTGTCGTTGCCTTTAAATAACAATATGGCAAGCAGAAATCCTACCAGCCCATGTCAATTTCATCCAAACACAGCCCATATAAATACATATTCTCTGGTTGTGCTTAAAGTGTTTTCTGGGGTACTGATGTGATGCAAAATAGCACGTGGTGCTACAATGTCTATTGCCTGCGCTCTACATTTTGCCACCAGGAGGAGTCAAAGAGATGAGTATGAGAACGACCGGACAGGCGTATACAAGCGAAGCATAAACCTCTTGCAAGTGTAACACAACAGCAGTCCCATCTTATGGCCAATTATCACCGTCCCCTAAGCCAGCGAGTCTCAGGAACTCAGAAAGGCTGACCTTGTTAGCAACAGCCATGCTAACAGGAAATGACGCGCCTCACGCTGCGGGCATTAGTGAGTCTATTAGAGAGAAGAGAGGGCGGAGCCAATTTTCTGTTCAAAACCTGTGGATGGCCGGCTCTGTTTCCCTCCTCTTTAACTCTTCTCTGTAGCAGTACGAGCAGTAGTTTCCTGTCTCTGGGTGGCCATAGAAGTTGCAGGTTGGTGTTCTGCACCTGCTGGACTGAAGGTTAGACAGCCCACCAGCACTGCCTAGAGAATAATGTCTGACAGGCAACAGTCCACCGCGGCTGTCTAATGTAGAGCGCAAGTCACGCAAGCCGTTGGTGTACGCGGGCGGTTCAGCTGGGTAATCGGTTTCCAGCTCACGCTCGTGGGAAAAAGACGTCAAGCAGGGGGTGATGCGGGCCGGGCTACCCAAAGTGGCCACGGGTGGGTGGTACTGGAGATGAGGAGGACCCTGCGCTAGGGGGCAATGCCGTGGTAACGTAGCGTAAGACGGCAGGCTGGGGTAAGAGGAAGTACAGCCTCCTGCAAGTTGTCGTCGTGTATCCATGTAGCCGTGCATTTGCAGATGCGGGGTAGATGATGGGTCAATGATGGTGGGTCTGGGGATGGGAATCACACCAGAGTACATTGCTGGGCTGAAAGAGGAGGACTTCGAAGCGTTGAAGATGGGAGGCGAGTCGTCAGTAACTTCTTCTCTGTTTTCAAAAGAGCGATACCCCAAATCTGGTCCGTCTTTTCTCAGCTGGGATCCTGCAGTTGTTGCGAGCCCCCCTGCAGCTTTCCGCTCAGCTTCTCTTCTCTGCTCCTGTTCAGAGCGAAAACGTTCCTCGGCGTCCGCCAGGTAGCGCTGGATCATCTCCTCCTGGAAAGGCTGGCGGTTGCTGGTGGTCAGAACCGCGGTGAAGATGTACTTCCTTTCGCCTTGCATGGCGGATCGGAGAATGCCAAGACTCACTTTCACCTCCGAGCTGTATTTAAACGTGTCGCTTTCTGAGGAGCAGTTTCCATTATGTCGCTCGCTGTTCGAGGACGGAGAGCCTTTCCCAGAGTCCTCGGAGCCGGTCTGAGCGGAGGGACCGCTGTCCTTACGACCTCTCAGAGAGCCTTTCTTCTTCTCCTGTCCCTCCTGTTTGCCCGTGACCCCTCCTGCATTCTTCCCTGTCATCAGCCCTCCTACATTTTTCTTCAGTTTACTGCCCAGGCTCTTGCCAAAGCTGCCCAGTTTGTTGGCCACAGAGTCAGCACGTCTCTTGTCTTTATCTTTGTCCTTTTTTCCCTTCTCTCTGCCTATAGTCCCGGTCAGCCCTGCTGAGCTGTTGGAGGAGGAGCTTGAGGAACAGGACGAACCACCGTTTGTTTTGCCAGTTGTTCCAGTGGTTCCAGCGGTACCGTCTCCATTTCCGTTGGAACTGCTGCTCACGGATTCCTTATCAGACTCTCCGGAATCCGGTGGGGTACGGGCATCTTCTCCTGCAAACGCTGTGGGTGACTCTGGCTGGGCCAGCGGAGCCTGCTGTGGATGAGGACAAACAAAGGTCACACTGGAACTAAAACACAAGCCACACAGCAAATTCCTACTGTTGACCGCACAACAACTGCCTGCCAAGTTCATGAATAACAAATGTTAAGAGTTGAAAATAGAGTCAAACTTCAGCATGACAAGTGCTTGAAGGATGAAAGGAGTATTTTGTGCATCATTAAACTAGACTGAGAAACCAGACTCTGCTAAAAACATGATTAGACACTTATCTGCCATTGAACTACAAACGTGTAAAACACCTAAATGAATCAAACTCATCACAATGCCACAGAAATGACACAATTTTAAGACAAACTTCTGAAATGAGGTAAAGCTGAGGTCAAAATAAACAATGAAGTTTGTGGACTGAACCAGGTTAAGCTCACCTGTACCTCACAGGGTAGAGGAAGCCAGAGGACAGTCGTGTAGCTATGAAGCAGATGCAGTTTGGCCTCCAGAGACAACGTCACACTGCAACGAAACAACAGGTCAAAGAACTGATCCAACACACACACACATTAACTGCCTCGAACAACAACATGCAAGGAAAAGACAAACATAATCCATAGCAATACATAGATGTAGTAAATAGTTGACAATAAAATTGTTAAACGCTAATGTAACTGTACTGCAGTGCCTGTCTTTCAATCTACAAGAGTTTTAAAGGTAAAACCACATGACTTAAACAATAACCATGTTAATGTGTGACTAGTCTGATTTCAACTTCTGTAATTGCCAAGTAAATACTGTAAATATTTCTTGCACAAAGCACACAGAAAAGTACCAGAGAAGCACAGTTTACAGGAAAAAAAACACCAGGCACATCGCTGCTTAAAGTGAGAAATCTTTAGAGCTCAAATATCAATATATTGATAAAAGAAAAATTGTTGTAAAAGCCTCATATAATTCGCTCAAAACATTCTTGTAACAGAAAACCTTTAGAGAATATTAACTAATGTTCTGAAAATGTTTATACTTGGGAACACAGGTGAGGTGAATGAAGCGTGTACCTTGCTAACATCACGTTGTCGTTGTCATCTTTCCCCCATTCCCAGGCTGATCCGGGATCCTTGGCAAAGTGCAAGGGCAACATCTTATGATCCGAGTCGGTGAGAGGGATCACCACTGCGGACATTCAAACAATGATCAACGGCCTCAAATCACATGCTCTCCAATCCACATTTGTTACTTGGTTTAAATTATTCACAACTCAAAACTCAGATACTCAAAACTCAAAGATTCTGCTGGATACAGGAAGGAAATTTAAGCACATTCTGGTGATTGTTGATAGTGAAGAACAAACCGCAGTGAACAGGTTTGCCATATAAAAACGCTGCTCACCTTGCTCTTTGGAGCTGTCCTTCTGCTCCATAGAAACCAGGGCAGAGAAATGAGCTTGATCATAGGCCAGAACGAGAGGAGAGCGATGACACTTGTTAGCTGGTACCTCCAGAGGAAGATAAATGCCTCCAAATGGGATCGGTGCAAACGCTAGACAAACACAAACAACAATTGACAAACAAACCTCTGCTTAGAAAGACAAAACTACAAATTAAACATTCATTATTTTTATTGAAAGCGAGATATTTTTTACTTTGCAGTATTTTATTTCAATAAGATTCAACAATAACATTAGTCTTAAATGTTTTCTTGCTTCCAAAACTGTACAATGTCAATTTTTATCCTCTGTCTGAGTGAAATAATTAGACTGTTTTTCTCTTTATGAACTCTGTATGTAAAATAGCCACTGTTACTTTCTTAAATATCATCTTAAAGCCAGAACAGATTTAAGTTTGAAGAACAAACACAACAGAACCACAAACAGGAGGTCCTGGGAGTTCATCTGACCTTCTCCTCCAGAGTCTCTCAGCATGGTGTCAGCCACCACCACGATGGGTCTGCGGAGAACATGGGCCAGAACAAACACGTGGAACTCCTCTAGACTCTCGTACACGGGTTCCTCCTGCGACTCGCCACTGAGCGACACAAAACACTCACAGCATGAGAACCTGCAGCTGTTCTACTACTAAAGGGTTTCCCAGTTAAACACATTTAACTTTAATATGAAGCATAACATATGAAACCAGGTAACAAACCCGTTGCTGCCGTTGGTGCTGTAGTGTATCCTGGGCTCAGAAGATGCCAGTTTCAACAACTCGTTCCACTCCTTCTGCCACTCTTCTTCTGTGTACACCAGCCCCGACTGCACACATACGCACACACACACACACAGATACATACATGCACACACACACACACACAGACAGGCACACACAGATACACGCGCACACACACAGATACACACATGCACACGCACAGATACGCACACGCAGACACACACAAGCAGACACACACACGCAGACACACACACGCAGTTACACGTACGCGCCCACACACAGATACACACATGCACGCACAAACACAGCCATGCATGCACACACAGACACGCACGCATGCATGCACACATAAACACACATACACACACAAAGCACGGTTTGTCAGCACAGTTCCTTAAGGAACGTTATTTAGAATTACAGAACAGCTGAAGTTCTCGAACCTCCTTGTTCTGCATGGTCTGTTGCCACCTCCACCTGCGCTTTAGAGCCTCTCTCTCCTGCCCGTGGTCCATCAGCGCGTACAGAGACTTCCTCAGCATCAGGTCTCGGTCGTGAAAACCCCACATACCTGCACCATTTAAAGAGCCACAGAAGAACCTGTGAAACGTGCCACTAAACCGAATGTCACTGCTAACTCATGTTGTTTCAAACCCATATGACATCAGTTAAACAAATGAGATATAGACACAATACAGCTGTAATCACCAATAACTTTTATCAAAAATCACAACAAATCACATGATCACACATTTCTAACTAGATTAAATCACTCAATATTTGGACACTGTTTACCCCAGCTCTCTTGTAAACAGATTATCCAGGGCAGATGTTAAAAATGTTCAGATGTTTAAATGGCCACTTCAGCATTAAAATTCTCACTATGTTATTCTGATCTTATTTTTACTATTAAATGACAGATTGGTTGAGTTTTAACTCACCCAGTGAGGCTGCATGTAACAAACAGTTTCCATCTCCACTAGTAGCCAGAGGCAACAAGCTCTGACAGCCAGTTCCCAAACGCGTCCACCAGTTAAGCCGTCCTGTTGAAAGAAACGTGTTGACAACTATATTTAAACGTCTACAGGTAGGGCACAGGTTTATGGTCCTGCACTATCTACAGAAATTATGCATTTACATCTAAATATTTAGACCACTTTGATTACTGACTATTGTCTGAGTATGATTGTACTGAATATGAAGAGACTTTCAGCTAGCATAACAAAAATGTTCCAAAACCATGTGAGCTGCCTACAAAGGCAGCATTGTAAGGTATCATATGAACACTCCTGTTCTAAACGGTTAGTAGCATGATGTCATTAAAGTTGTCTTAGACAAATTTTCCTTTGAAGAGGATTCAATCCCATAATGCCACAGTGACAAACCCAACGATGGCACAGCCATTATACCAATAACAGAACGGAGACTCACCGGCGTTCTCCAGCGCCACCATCATGGACTGCTCGATGAGATCTCTCTCGATGAAGCTGCGGAAGTCGTCTCTGTAGATGGTGAGATCCGGCAGCTGGAAAGTGCATAGCGGAGTGTCCAGAAGCGGTTCGTTGGTGCCGCCGGTGCTGGACACATGCGACCGGGCTAGCGACACGATGGTGGAGCTCGCGTGAGAGATTCCCCTGGAAAGTCGCTTTTCTGCGGCGGCTGCCATGACACATGTTCAAATTACTGTGTGTGCTGGAGAACATTAAACTCCAAACTGGTCACCTGTTACCCTTTCAATTCCATTTCAACAGTCAGGTGAGAACGGACAATGACATCACGAGCGACGAGTGTCATGCTTTCAGTAAATCATTTATGTATATTGTTGCTAGGCTAGGACACGTATACACTTGCTGTACCTTGCACGCTCTCATCCTGGCGATGCAATAGTGGTCGCGCCGTTCGCATCATCTCCTTCTCAGCAGACGGGTGCTCTCTCTCTTCCATAAAGGTGCAGGAGAGGTTACCTGCGTGCACCTGTCTCAGCTGCTCGAAATCGCTTAGCGCAGCCGTGAGGTCCCAGTTCTTGCCTGTAAGGGGAGCCAAGAGGTCTAAGTACAACTTCACCATCGTACGGGAGTTTAAATGTTAACCAAACGTCATAACCACACAGTTACAGTCTGTGTAAGAACTGGTGCACCGTATAGTGTGCATACTGCAGGACTTTACATTCACCCCATTCTCTTATCAGCTCTTATGTGTGTTGCTAGGCAACATGCTGGGTTTGTCAGGGCTTTGCTATAGGTACTGCGCATAGGTACTATACTGGTCATATAGATGTTTATATGTCTCCTATAGGCAGTTCATCATAAAGATATTACATAAGGTCCTCCATAACCAGGACTGAGCGATACGATGCCCTGAATAGTATACACTGTGTCCTACTGTACAACTTATACTAGCATATGTGGTATATAAACAGTACGATTTAAACACAAGCAAAATATACAGTTGATTATGATCAATGAGGTGTGTGTTTACGAGACATCTTACAATGATTTTAATTTAATATAACACTTGTAACTGTATTACTGTTTTAAAATATTATTTGTGTTATCAAAGTAGTTATATTATCAAATAAGTAGGTTGTAATTTCTAATATAAAATGGCATTTGTGTTTGCAGTAGCATATAAACATTTATACCTTGATATAAACCATCACTGTAATAAATACATTTGGTCATACATCCCACAATGTACTAACTACTAAACTAGTAAAAGACTGACACGGTAACTTGTCCCTAACAGCAACAAGCACCCGCTCACCCTCAAGCAGATCTCTGGCCAGTCCGGGTTCAGCTCCAGTAGAACGGACAAAGTCGGATAGGACTGCGTCCATATCCAAAGTCATGTGATCATGAATTTACAGTGCAGAAGGGGACATCAGAACAGAGAAAAGCTGGAGAAAACTTCTCCCTCAGTGAGAACACAACGGTTCGGCCACACCTGGATGGAGAAAGAGAGAGAATCAGTGCATGGTTTGGCACACAAACGCAAATCTCTACGTGTGTTTGCTGCGAAGCGTTGTAGTTGCGTTCGTTCAAACTGAAACAAACAAACAACAAACAAACATTAAATTGCTGGGTTCTTGTTGTCTTTGAGGGAGTTTCTATTTGTGACTTGATGATATAATTACAAAGAATGGTGGAGTGAGTGATAATGTGGCATGAGTCTGCAGAGAATGTCTGTGTATAAATTACTTGAAGTACTTTGCATTTGTACTGCATGTGATTTATATGTGCTAATTTGTGTTGGCTGCATTACAAGCAGCGCATAGCAAACAGCGCATAGCCAGCAGCGCATAGCCAGCAGCGCATAGCAAAGCAGCAAGCCAGTGTTGTAATCAGAACTTAGCCACTGACGCGTTGCTCTCCGCGTGCTGTGACCGTATGAAGGGTCTTTTCACACTAACTCTTTGATTTCTGTTTGCCAACTACAGCAAAGCGAATAAAGAAACACTTGGCCAAACAACAAAAACAGGCGAAGCAGTTGAAACTGGAACGTAATTAAAGCTGCAATCTGTAACTTTTTTTGGTTAAAAATAAGCTAAAATAATCAGTTATGAAGCGAGTACATAACAGATCAGTGTTTAAAACGCTCTCCTTACCATACTGATATTTGTAACATGAAGTTTATAATAATGCGAGCTGTCGGGTCGTATTAACTGGACAATGTCAGTTTGATTTGTGGTTCCGCCTCATTTGTAAACATGTAAAAGAAGAAAATTCGGCCACTAAATCGCATGTTTGTAGCTTGTTCTTACAGCAGTTGTTTAGACGTTAAACTCACCATCAGTGTTAAAAAAATAACGTTCTAGAGTGTTAGAAACGAACAACTCACTAGCTAGTTTACGGCTGTCTTTAAACTCACCAGAAGACTCTCATAACATTAGTTAGTGAGTCAATCGTTTCTAACGCTCTGACACAGAAAACCATTCTAACAGCAGGTTTTAAGGAAGCAGGAGGTCGCAGGTTCATCTTTCAGCAGCATCTCTGAAACACCCAACAAACAGGTGCTGGAATTATGTTTCACAAACTCTACTGCTCAAACGTTTAGGGTCACCTAAACAAACACAACAGACAAAAACACAACTGGGCAACACGCTGATTTCTGTTGTTCAAAATTTGCAATTTTACAACAAAAAAAAAAAACATTGAAAATGTTTTGAAACTGCTGATTTGGATAAAAAAAGTCATAAAATTCCAGGATGGATGTAAAACTTCAATACTGTTTAAAAGCATCCAAACACCTCAGGAATTTGGCTAATAAAATGTCAATATGAGTACATGTTAAAAGATGCTAAAATATACATTTGTTTATTTAAAATATTGACATAATTGTCTGTAATGAAATATTTTTATGCAAAAAATCAATTTTAGGAGTCATAAGAATGAACGTCTGATTTCTGGAATAATGGTCACACCTAAAAAACTGTTACAGGTCAGAAAGGATTTACCATCTCAGGTTACTGTGAGAAACACCGTGTTTCACCAAGATCAGGGGCAACAGCTAACAAAGTACACCTGCATTAGCACACAGTCTCATAAGTTAGCTAACCTCTTAGCTTCCCATGTTAAGACACATTATGGCAACTGGGCTTTGTCAGAGACACCTACAGCAGATTAAACAGGCAGCACCCAACACCACCCAACACATTTTTCTGCACTGGCTAGCCGGCCTTTTGTTTGTTACGTAACGTGCGTTGCTGTAAACACGTGGGTGATTTAAGACAGCAGGATCGCTGAAACACACACACACACACACACACACACACAGGTCACTGCGGTTCTGTTTGCTTGTGCACAGGACTAACTGTAGCCCTGTAACCTACATGACTGAGGACTGCAAATACGTGCCGGTTAAACTAAAAACAGAACTAACCTTTAATGGATATAAGAAATGCTTTTAACCCTAAATAATGACCAAAGCTAATTGTTATCTAGCTGGAAAACACAGGTGTTGATCTGTTAAAGAATAAGTCTAAAATTCATATAAGAAGACAGAGAAAGATTATACATGTATGCATAAAAGAAATATATAATTGCATTCATTATACAAAATAAAATATATAATTATAATTCATTATACTAAGGTCAGAGAAAAAGAAGAAAGAGAGAGAGAGAGAGAGAGAGAGAGAGAGAAAGAGAGAGAGCACTTTAAATTTGTCGAGATACGTATGGTTCAGACATTGTCATCATTCAAAACAGAATGTTGACAATTAACACAAACAATGAAAACATATTTAATGCTTGTAGCACAAGTCACACATTTTACTGAGTCCATGTCCTGACCAGTCCTGTCTGCTGCTCCTGCCACTGAAAACATCACACACAGTAAACTGGGACATGAGCTAATACCAGCTCCTGCCAGAAAACCAGTAATATCCTCTCTTCCCACCCCAGGACTGTCAAAGAGCTGCAGTCATTTTATTACCACCCTACAACTAACTCTTTAAAACTCCACCGTTCTTATTTACGTCACTCATTATTATGGCTGGAAGATCCTTTTTAAAAAACATAGTATATTAGCAATGATTCGCTGTGAAAATTAGCATAATAATGTCTCTGATTTAAACTTTAACAGCAAAAACAGGTGTAGAGATATTAAGTTCTGTTCTGACACAGTATTTACAGCACAAAGCTAACAGCGGTATTTAAAGAACTTACTAGCTTAGCAAACAGCAGGAAGCGGCCATAATTCTTTTACAAAAGACTTCAGAGGCACAGTGTTATTATGTAATATTACAGCCAGGAGACATTTCTAGTTCTAGCACAAAGAAGCGACATACAAAGACAAGACACTCTCTGAGAGGTTAATGGGCCGGATCAGGGGCTGGGTGCGGATGCACAGACTCTTGGGACAGGACAATTATTCACCGTAGAGCATTAGGTCAGACGGCACCACAGGTATCTGCTCCTTTGCATCCTGTACGGCTCTCATTAAAACGTCATTAGCCCAGCAACACACCAATTGTTAGCGCAGCTGTTTTTGGGTTCATTTGCAGATTAGCAAACGTGCTAAACAGCCCAAACCTGTAATCCTGTGAGACCCTAATCAATGTGTTCGATTAGTTTCACCTCTTCCTGTCTCTGGTCTTTGAAAAAATTCTATGAACAAAACATGAACAAATATCAGAGTTTGTACTTACCAAATACAAATACTTAGTTTGTACATAAGTAAATCATATCAAACACATACAAACTGACCACAAAATAAACCATGAAGCTGTAGCTAAATGGTCCATGCAAATAAAATTAAAAATAAATTAAAACTGTTACAAGACAAGGATGCCCAAATAAAGTTATTTCCTCCCAAAATTACAAAGCTGCTTGTGTCAAAATGTCGTTGACGTAAACATCTTAAAATGGTCTGTGGAACCAAATCTTCAAACACACATTTAGATTCTTACTATCAGCAATGTATCAAACCCAAACATCTGTGAGAGGGAAACAGGCAAACACTAAAGCTATGACAATCGCACAACACAATGGGCTTCACTGATAACACAGAGAACTTCCACAACAAGAGCTGCCCGCAGCCACAAGTGTTACGATACTCTAACCAAAATGAAACCTTCACATGACTGGTGTCAGCACTTCAACACACACATCTCCACAACATTTGGTTACAATGATCGATCTGCGGGGAAGGTGTTGACAATTTAACGTTAAGCACATGATAATGATAATACTGCAGTTATTCCCCGAAAGAAACAGTGTCACAAAGTTCAAAAGAGACAGAGGAAATAAATTGTGTGTGTGTGTGTGTACTGTAAACACAATTTGCCCGAGGCTGATCTAAACATTCACAGAAGGCAGCACCTTTTAAACTGTGCAGGGTAATAAATCTGTTCTTATGTTTACTTGCTTTTTACAGTTACAATACTGATGATAAAAATAACACACCCTCATGAAATCTGACCTTTAATCTTTAAAATTTGAACGTTCACAAAACGTTTGGCTAATCTAACAGTTTGTCAGCTACTAATACAAAAAATAAACAAATAAGTAGTGCTATCAGCTTTCGTTTAGCGAAAAGAAATGTTATTTTTCATTGACAATAGAAAACAGTCCACCATCGCTTTCACAGTGCCACTGGATGTACGCCAATCTAAACTACACAGGCTGTGGATGAAAGCACACAATACAGTGTGCGTATAACCTGGGTTTCCCCCTATTTCATCCCGTTCACAAACAGGCCCTGGCAAACAAGTCGTCTGGGTGAGCGTAACCTGAAGTGAACATGGAGACAGCTTGCAAAAGCTCATTGTGTCACGAGAACCTTGCTGTGGCTTTTTCACAAAAGTCTGTTCTGTAAATGAAAGATGAATTCAAGTGACGCTCTTGTATTTAGTTTGAGGTTATGCAATTCACATTTAGGTGACGGAGCAAAGGCGCAAAGGTTGTGGGTTCGATTCCTAGAAAACACACATACTTGTAATGTAAACAAACAAACTTGCATAAAAAGCACAAATAATATTCCTTGAAAAACGTGTGACGGTCACACGTTACAATAAATCTAAAGATAATAACAGCAGCTCAACACGAAGGACAGCTGAGGCTCATGTGAACCGTCACGTGCCGCACGTCTGACAGCGAGGCATCTTTGCCTCAACCCTGTGATGTCATTCCAGCCAAAAGACTCGTCCTCGTCTTCTCACGGATAGGATTACGGCTGCTCAGGATCAAAGAATGAGTCATGTGATCAACACACTTTCACACCAGGCACCGGGCCCAGAAACTTCACCGCCTGGATACAGCCACACTACTTAAAGGCAATTTGGGAGAACATAGCAATAGCAAGCTAGCATTGACAGCATAAGATCGGACCAAATGCAATGATTGGACGAACATTTTTTGGTCCTGCACCGTCCACAGAAGACACATTTATATAAATATATTCAATATATTATGTTAGCAGGTAGTTAACATAGAATGCTACAGGAAGTTGAGGCGTAGGGCATTGAGGTACACTGCTTGCGGGGCTCTCCAGGGTAATAAATCAAACCGTGGGCACTAGCTGTTGTCACATGACCCTGTGGGCAAATAAGCAGGACAGTCAGATACAAGCATCCATGTAGCGCTGTATTTAATCAGACAAGTTACAGCTATAAAACTACAACTACGATTCAAATTGTCATTTAGCAACCAATTTTTCAAAGTAATTTTAGCAGCACTAATTACAGGTTTGACTCATTTGGTTATGCCTATATTTAAACATCTGAAACGCAACTCATCTGAAACTTAAGTTAGGAGTTTTATAAGTTAACATGCCGTCTGTGTTTGTAGGGGCAGATGACTGTTGTAGGAGCGTTTTGGCTCTGTGGATAACACCGTAAGTCATATTAAGTTTCTGCTCTCATTTACCGTCTGTTTTCAAGCCAACTGACGAGAGGACGGCACTCAAATCTTCATAACTAACAAGCAGCACAGGCTACTAGCTTAATCATCTAACAGCAAACACAAGTAAACACAATTTAACATAAAAAATACAGGATGCTGAACATAGAGAGTTACGTTAAGGGCAAATAACACTCAACAACAAACTAGTTTTTAGAGTGGTTGTTGCTGCAAGCTAAAATAAACAGTCAGCATAATGCTGTCTTTAGTACATAAACATATATATATGTTATATAATTACAAACAGGTTTAATCATCTCAACACTTTCTTCTCCCTGAAATACTAAAGCAGTTATTTTAAAGTACCCCAAACCATTTTAATACCACCAGCATGAATCTGAAGTAATTTAACTAATAACCGAGAACAGAAACTGTTCAGGTCTTCTGTAAATAGAGTCTGACTCAGGAGAAATTTTCAACTCATTTACTAGAAGCCACATAAAACCACATGGGATCTTTCTGGGTGATAAACAAGTTCTTTACAATACCATGTGGCTTATGACACAATGAGCTAAATTAAAATCAGGTATAAACTCTAAAAAAGCCTTCTGATAACTGAAAATCACTAGACATCTCTAAAAATGTCCATTCAACAGACATTAGTGACTGTTTTAGGCCTAGACCTGAAATCACACAATTATGGTTTAATACAAGTATAAGCAGTTTTAATTCACAGCTAACAGACATCAGGCAAAATAACAGGTTAGCAGCAGATTTGTAAAGAATGCTTAGCAGTGAAATGATTCTGCGTTTAAACTGTGAAGGCTTACAGTCATTATCACGGTCCACATGGGAGAAAAACAAGCTTCAAAAGCCTAAATATATAAGACGTTGTTTTGCATGTCCTACTTTCTTGTTTAGGGGTGGCTGCCTTCACTAAACAACAGCCTGACAAAAGAGTGTAAACACGGCGCTTAATAATTCAAGGCTGAGTGTAACTGTACACACACATTGTAGATCCAAGCCAGGGCAGAAAGTGCAGAACGCTTTCGTTTTAAACGGGTTTTGTAACGGCTGTCACACACTCTGATACCTCCAAAAACACCAGCATTTAAAGGGACATTAAGGAACAAATAAAACGAGACCGAGACTAGATTATAAACATAACAAATTATCTCCAACACATTATCTGTAAAATACTGTAATACTTTCAAGACAATATTATATGTGTATAATAATCATATTCATATATGTATGCATATTCATGTGTGTATACATATTCATGTGTGTATACACATTCATGTGTGTATACACATTCATGTGTGTATACATAGGCAATATTCATGTGTATACATATCGTTTCGATTAAACCTTTATTAACAATTAACCTAATAATGAATTAAACCATCTTAACTTTTACTATTCAGCCAAACACCCATAAGACTAACCCAAGATACACACACACAAACACCTGATGTCTTTACACACATGAGATGTTTAGCCCAATTTAATTCTATGTGAGGATGCATCATGCATTAAATTATACATATTATACTACAAACAGTCCACAATACGGTATCCAAAACACACATCACACACACTGAACAATACACCTATAATCATCTATAGTCAAAACGATGTTTCATTCAAACACATTACGTACGTAGCCGTTCACATGTAACGCAACCACCCATTATGTACCTGCGACGCCCGGAGGGTCATTGACTAAAAGGAGCGGCCACTGCTATTGTACGTCTGTTGACAGGCATGAGAAGTTACGACACATTATCGCTTCGTAATAATCGACATCATAACTTGTGTTATAAATGTGCATGATGTACTGCTGTCAAAGCCTGACCAGTCAGTTAGCCGCTGGGCTAAACTTACCCACTAAAGTTACTTAGCATAACAACACGTTAGCTCGTCAAACTCAAGATTAAGTTTGGTCTCATTTTTGTAAGCTTTGTAACTTTTGATGAACTTTAATAGTTTGCACGACTGTCGGTTCGTCCGGTTTAGCAGTTAAAGGGCAGTCGATCCGTCCGGCTTCAAAGACGTCCGAACTTTTCCTTTAAGGGCTCAACAGTTTCTCACAGAAACCAGCCGGTTGGTTGTCAAACTACAGGCGTGAATAACGTGTAGTTTTCTTTACAGGACTCGTACCGAGTTGCTGCGGTAACTCGACCCGGTTCTGTTACACAACACCGGAGAGCCTCGCGCGGCTAAAGCTAATGCAGTTACCCGCTTACCTCGAGCGGCCTGGCGGTATTTCTGTCTCATTTCACCTCGCGCTTTCTTGTTTGTCGTCCTCCGGGGTGGTTGTTATTCAGCTCTGTGTGAAAGGGCAAAACACGGCTTGTTTCTCGTCTTGAAAAGACTTGACGACTAAGTACATTCCTACTCCCACAACAACAACAATGTCAACCAAGCGCTTACGAATCCGCCCATCTAAGGAAACCCTACAGGGCTCGCGGGCCAATCAGAACGAGAGTTGGGTTTGACAGACACGGGGTTTAGCCAATGGCGGTAGGCGTTTCCTCCTAGGTTCGGCCTTTAGGCAGATAAGGGCAAACGTGAACAGAGTTGAGTGTTGGATAACCACAAAGTGCACGATGGGCATCGGTCTGACGAGCCTACGAAGGAAAATGTGATCTGAGCGACAGTGACAAAGCAATGAGCTGTAAGCGAGGGAGGATGACTTGGTCATGACGTCACCAGCTGTTGTTGGAAAATGACATCATCACTAGCTGCACCTTTTTGGTCACCGTGACCTCAGTGACACGTTTAAAGGTTGAGAGTTCGGTCTACACACATTCCTGTTTCTGCAAGACTGAATTGACATTTGCAAACTTGGCAGTAGCTTTGAGTCCAGCAGAAAGTGTCAAAATGGATCAAAATCCAGTTCAATAGTTGTAATTAGTGGCATTAGATCAGGCCACAATGTTTCTGTTAATTCACGTAAGGTCATTACATCAAAATGGTTTAATTACTCCATAAAATAAATGTGCGCATATATACACATGTACCATAAATGCAACGATTACACCAAATAATGATGCATTCCAGGTTTATTGCAAATTAAACTAGCTCCCAGAACAAACAAGCAGCAAAGGTATTGGCTGATATGACAAAAATCACCTTTTATGCACAGAATTGCAGTTAGAAAGTTAAAATATGAAGTACTTTAAGCATAACAGTGATGGACTAAGCAATGAAAATGTATCTGTAAGGAAGCACACACACTGCAAAATAGGACCAGTGACATTAATCCAAATTAATTTATTGGTGATGTACAAATAACCAATC